>JAQIXP010000344.1:0-28118 GCA_034700285.1 Proteroiulus fuscus
TAGTAAATTAATTAAGTAATTTGAGAAATAAAAGGCTTAAAAATGAAAATTCGTCCGTTTGACTTTCATAAATCTTTCAGGAAAGCGAAATAAATAAAGTGTAAGAAAGTAGCACATCTGCACATTTATTAGATTGTCCATTAAAAAAAAAAGAATGCAGCCAAAAAAAAAAAAGAGAGAGCGAAAATTGTCAAATTTGCTACTTGTATTTTAATAACAATCCAGGTCTAAAGAAATTTCTAAAACATAAACTGACGAAAATTGGACTATTCACCACTTTTAAACTGTTACAAATGACAGCTTGTGGCATATTTGCTAATGTTCACTTCTGTAAACTTTAACAATTATTGGTTAAATTAATTTCTGTAACTTTAGTTTAATTAGGGACACTTTCAGGATCACAAAGGTACAATTATCTCATTTTTGACAAAATTGCGTATATTTGTGACAAAATTGCGTATATTTGTGACAAAATGGCGTATATTTGTGACAAAATGGCGTATATTTTTGACAAAATGGCGTATTCTGTGAATTAAGTTATCGATTTATTCTTTCAAATCTAAAGGTCCAAAGACGTCACTGACGCTCATTCAAAGCCCTTGATTGAGATTCGTGCAAAACAAGACTGCTATTATTGGTCTTTTCTTCTTGCGTTCAATCAGACAATGGAATAACCTTCCTATAAAAAGCTGGGATTTGTTAGGAATTCAATTTAGCAATGATATTTAAGTCTCATCTGACGTGGGAGAATTCTCCTGATTGTGGGATTACCCCCCAACCACATGGCATTAGTTTGCTGACAGTAGAGTACTGATTTGAATTTGAATTTGAAAACGAAACTAAGCTTGATTAAAGTTCCCTTTGATTGCAAAGATGTCCAGTTTAGATAATGGTAGAGTTATTTATGATAATTATGCTTTTTGTTTTGCATGCACTACTTGAAAAATGTTCTGGTTATATGTATATTAAATTCTCTAATTTGGTTTTTAGACTGTTATGCATAATAATCCTCCATAGTTAATGATTATGAAAAATTAATAGTTCATTTTAATACCTATTTGAATTTAGAATTTAAGACTCTAACGATTGGATCAACTTACATAAGTTGTGGTGCAGCACAACTGCACTATATGCTGCCAACAGTATTGCAGTTGCAAAGTCAGAATATTAATTTTATTAACAAAAATGGCTATATATTCAGGCCCGGACTGGCCCAGGGTGCTGGTGTGCAAAACCCTACCCGGGCCAACCTAATGGCCACGCAAGCTGGTCATGATATGTGACCCAAACAGAAGCGGATTTTAATTAGTGAATGACCTTCAGACTTGTATACAGTTTCTCTAATTATAATCGGGTTCTGTTTGGGTCATATCACGACCTACAGTGATATATCTTATACAGTTATTATATACTCTGGATCATTCAAGTTTCAACAAAATGCGTGTGCCTCTGTATGACCAAAGCTCCTCGCTTTGCTCAAACTTTAGTCAAAAAACCTCAAGAGTTTGTGCATTCTGTTGGAACTGGACTCTTCAGGCTGTATTAATATATAACACCTCTCGTCCTAAGATACGTGACTACATAGACCACACCTCCAGGGGGTATAGGCCAAATTACTAAACTTGAGCCAAAATATGATGATTACAGTGTAGTGGTGAAGGGAGCACATATAATAATTTATTTCTGCATGTTACATTTTTCGACTAATGGTAGTTCACCACCAAAAATATAAATTTTTCCTAGATATTTTAACCACTGTAACTATTATATTTTGTTATATTTGTCAATGAACATTTTTAGGCTGGTAGATCCAACTATCTTCCGCCCTAGTAAAACTACCAATATGTAACACATTAGAATCGAATATTACTGAAAATGTTTGTATTTAAGTAAGTTAACCATACTGGCATGTTGAAAACAGCATTTCAATATAAGCATTACTTGCTGTTAGTGGCAAATTTATTGTCTATAAGCAATACCCAATGCAACCAGTATGAAAAAGTATATTGTTGGTGCCATGGAATTGGACATTTACACAAATTAATAATAATAATAATATTATTATTATTTTTGTTGTTTATTATAATGTCTTGAAGATTTATACAACGGCATACATCTGCAGAAAACAGATACAAATGAAATTCAATAATTTACAGTTCAGCACATACCAAATTTAAATCTGAAGATAAAACAAAACAGTTTTCTTTAAAATGATTTGAGGTTTCAGTTTGACTCTATACAATCTGACAATAAGGAAATAAAGAATTCTCTTGATGTGAATAGCATTTTCATGATTAAAAATATTTAGGCCTATACATTTTTTTAGAGATAGATATCTAAAATATATCTGCTGGAGGTTTTCTCAAATTTGTGGAAAGTTCAAATCTTTAAATGTAAGATGTAAGATGTAAGTACTCATTAACTTCCTTTTCAAGATCACATAACTGACATTTTCATTTAATGTTGTGAGTAAGAGACTATTTAATCCTATAGGTGACTTATTTATACAAATTTGTGTAACATATTTATAATATTGGGTATATATGTTTTCACCATGCATTAAAAGCATTAACGTTGGTTATATTGGCTTATTCTTTGGTACTGGTTGCATATAAAACAACATTTGCGTATTCGTAGTTAAAATGTGCATCTTAATCATTGTAAACCATTTGTTGTATAAATTTTCTTTCAGAAAGGTGATACTGTAGAATGTGAAATTGAAGGAATTGGTACTATCATCAACAAAGTTGTATAAGGGATGACAATGACAGCTAGGCTTCTTTATTAACATATATGATTTTATTATTCAGAAGATATGTGTATACAATAAACACCAATTCAAATAAAGGTTGAATAATTATAAAATTTGTGCATGGTAAAGTTATACTTATTAGTGAAAAGTAATTTTAGCACAATTCAGGTTGCATTTAATGCAGTGGTAAAACTAGCTATATAAGATTGCAGCCTGACTGTTAGATTCTTAACGTATTATGAAACAAAACTGCAATAAAAGTACATTTTACTGCATTCCAGACAATAATTTCTGTCAGTTTATTTAAAATGCAAATTGGTTGTAGATTGATATAGGAGTGTATAAGAAAAGTTTTAGAAACTGCAAAATGTCTGTATAGTCTGTCTTAAATTTCCAAAGTTTTATGAAACTAATTGCACTACGACTGCATTGCTGAATTGCATTAAACTTTGAAAGATGAGATTTGAGTTTGCTGGATTATTGCATGTTTACTGCATGCAGATGAGCATCATGAGCCAAACTTTTATATAACGCTGTGTAGGCCCTACATACACTGGGTTTACATGTGCAGTTTAAGTCACTCCATTTGAGCCAAGTGGCTTACTTGAAAAATATAAGCCAAGTCACTTTGCTGTTTACATGGCAAAATGCCCCCTGGTGGATATACCTCTTAATTTTCCCACAATGCAGCATTTTAAATAAAACAAAACAATGCATGCTTTTCAGGTTTTAGTTTTACCACTAAATGATGGCAGAAATTTTAATAATGAAATATGTTATTAGTGAACAAGAATCATTAGATACCCTGCAAAGAGTAATTAAAAGTTCAAGGGAAACTTTAAAAAGACAGCTATTGGAAACTTTAAACAACCAAGTATCCAAGGTTGCTATAACAATAATGGCAATAAGTCTCCACCTCACCCCACCTTGAAATTTGAGTTATATTTTGCATTTCATTATTGTTTTCTTTACTATTACTGGCATGCTGCCCACCACTCTGCTTTTCAGCCATTTTGTTATGTTGATGCACGTGTATTCAGTCATGTGACACTTATGCAGTATCTTGTTTTAGCTTTACCCACTTTTCAAGTGACTTACAAAAAAAAAACCACTCCTTGCCGAGGCTCAGTGTAAGTCACTATTAACGCTCAAGTCAAGTCAAAAAACTGTTTACATGACGCTCATGTAAGCCACTTGACTCCATGTAAGTGGCTTACACTGCACATGTAAACCCAGTGTATACTCTGTCCCACCTCAACTTGACCCATAAGCAAATTGTGAATAGGCGGTGTAGGATTACCAAATACACTGGTGGTGCAAAAATACGTATCCCAATGATCAATTACCTAAAGCGCTTCACCCAGCGGACACATGAGCGGCCATGCTGTAAAGTGGCATTTATATTGACATTATATAAATGGTAATCATGTATCATACATCCGCCATTTTCTAAATGGGCATACAGCTAATTTGCAGACAGGTACGATTGGAACGACCCTCCCCTATGTAATATTAACATTACAGACATTTACGGAATTATACCAGTTCAGATGTTAATTGTACCAACTTCCACCTTTAGAATATTACAAACCAATGTTTGGGTACCTGTATACAGGTGCATAGTAATAAATCAAACGTTTTATGGACGAAAGTGGATGGGACTATATGCAATGGGTGGCGAACTACATGTTTCAAAACGGCCGTAAAAACGCTCATTGGTCAAAGGTTATGGCTCAAGCTAAGGTGGGGACAGAGTATAAGCGCCCATTTTGATGAACCTTGAGGTTTTTCTTACGGCTTCTGCTGTTTTTGTATTTTGGATAATGATGCCAGTTAACTAAAAGGGTTACCCACTCGTGAGCTACCTAAAATAGGTAGAGCCAGGGGCATATACAGGGGGGAGGGGAACAATGGGGAAAATTCCCCCATCAGGGCATAGCCGGCTATGATCATGGACAAGAGTCTGAATGTTGTGAAGTTCAGCCCCACCCAGTTCAAGAGGAATTAGTTTAACTTTCAACTTGCAACTTGGTCCTCCAAAATTAGAAACCGCTTCCCGGGGAAACCAAAAACTCACGTTCTAGCTCTTTACAACTGAGACATAAAATTTAAACTTCAAAATTCAAATGTAAAAACAAAAATCTTAAAACCTGGACAGTTGATCTGCGTAACTGCTCAGGTGAATCGGTCGCAATGGTTTCTAAAGGTCATGAGCATCACACGTCGTGTTTCTTCGACTGTCGGTTCCTGCTGTCTTGGAATTCTTTGTAAAAAGCGTTGAAACACCATCATGGCGATTGCGATTGTCGATGTTAATCCCACTGTCGGTAATCTAAATTCGAAAGCCTCTTTCCATCCATAATGGATCACTGCTCTGATCGGCATCATTAAATCGATGACGTTTCTTATCCAGAGTAAGACATCTCGTCTAGGCTCAACAGACCAAATAGAAATTTAGTCTCGCTCGACGTCTACAACCACTTGTACATTGTACAGACAGATTTATCAACCAGTCATCTTTGTGGAAGGACTGTAGCAAGTGCCGTAATCCTTCGTCAATCGCTTGTGGTTCAAATTGTCCTTTGAGGAAATGCTCGATCGATGCTCATCGTTCGCGTCGGGTTTGTTCCCAAAACCTAACATTGTGTCGTCCTATAGATAATCTCTATTTCTTGGGACTTCGATTCATCGGTTGGCATCACAGTTGTACCCCATATCTATAGATAGTGTATGATGCATCTCCATAAAGATGAATGACACCTGCCTCAGTCAGCAAGTAATCTGTCACGTTCATATCTTTCAAGGTGACTGCCATCTCTAGCTTGCTGATAATTCTGGTTGTCACGTCTGTTCGCCTCCCTGAAGTAACTCCAGAAAATACCGTAAATTCTCTAATTGGGGGGCACCCGCTTAACGAAACTAAGGGTGTGTAGACTGCCAGTGTATTGGATACTGTCCACTTACAAGAGACGCCCGTTTATAAAACGGTATGCAAACTTGATAAGGTAAAAGCTTATACAGGTATATCTTTATTTGAAAATTGTTCAGAAATTTGGCTAAATTTCCTAGTTATAATTTAAAATTCCATTAAAAAACCCCTATACTGGTACATACCAGTAAAAGTGCATCAGTAAGCTGTAAATTTTTCAATATTAGGGTGCCCGCCTATTGCAGACTGCCCGCCAAATTCCTAGAATTAGCCTAGCGACTGCTCACGTATTGGATACTGTCCGCCTTTTAGAGATGCCCGCCAACTGGAGAATTTACATTAGGATGCAGTGGTATTGCTTGAAAATTAAAGCTCGATACCTGTCATCGTGCAGCGGATTAAAGTTTCCAACCGTTGTCAAAGTTTATTGGTTTTGTGCAACTATTAGCACGGTAAACCATCGTAATAGGCATCCCGGTTTGCATAGCAAAGTCGACAACATTTAGAATTGACGTTTGCACAGCTGCTTCAATCAAATGTGGTGTGCTGGTTGAAATCTGCCAAACATTATAAATATTGCAACACTCGTTCATATTGCTGATCTCCAACAAGCAATATACATACATAGTTGTTCATTGCCGCCTTGAATCTCAAACCATTGGTAGATTAAACCACTTCAAATTTCATATTCTGACATGAAAACTTCAAAAATTCTGTTTTGTTGATCGAAAGCATTATCACAATCACTATTACTTTGAATACTGGGAATTCTACACAAATTTCTCGATAGATCGAAATTTAGCAAGATTATGCCCAAAATTGCAGCCACAATTGCACTCATGAAAAAACATCTTTAATCAATGTTTCAATTGGGGTTGGATGATGTCTCTCCCTTCCTCGTGGCACTGTGAGGTTAGCCTGGGCTATGAATTGGTGGTGTAGTGTAGCTCAGGGTCTCGCTTTTGTGGAGGTTAGGAGGACCTCTCGCTCTTAAGCGATCTTGACTTCAGTTCAGGAATTCAAAATGCGTGGTTTTAAAGAATTAAGTTTATTCTATTGTCCCATAACACTTAAATCTGATTACATTACTTTTGCATACTTTAAGCATGTTATGCATTGAGACTGTTCTGTGTGTAACTTGGTGAAAACATCAGATTACATTAATAGGCATTGATTCCCCTTTAATTAGCCTGACTGTGTTTCACTTCATTTCCCATTTCGGGAGTAAGAGTAGATACGTCTTGTCTATGTTAAGGCTGATACCGGACTTCACAATTGAACCACTGGTAGGCCATGGTTCGTTTCGTCACCATCAGTGGATCCCATATTCACATTTTGGTTTGCTGTCTTGGCAAATCATGAGTTCGTCTCACTGTTTCACATCTTACACCAAAAAGATATAGTGGAAATAGGCAATGCTACATAGTGTAGGTGGCATCTGTAAACTGGTGTAGCCCTTCTGTGATGTTTGTGCAGTGTCTGGTTTTCATAGAAAGCACCACGTTGATTTCAGTTTGCTTCAAGATATCACAGTGGGCCATCATCACAGTGTCCAAATATTGTCATAACTTGTGTGGTACTTGACGGAAACAATTGTTCATCGTAACTACGACTTCCAGCAAAATGAAGTTTTCATCCGCTCTCAGCAAGAGAAGGTTCTGTTGTCTGCCTCAATGTCAGCTGTTTTTCTGACTGTATATTTGGCACTTTGATATACGTCAAATTTTGTTTAACACTGGTTCTTTGCTGGTAACCGGTTCAGGCAACTCAGCTTAGGTCTGTCTGTCGTAATCACTTTGACCATTTGTGTCAGCACAGGACTTGGTGCTGCTGACACTTGACCAGATAGTCCATGTGTTAGCATGAAAATCTGCACTCCCAGTATGTTGAATCACACATTGATGTAGGAAATATTGCACAGCTATTTCTGTGCAAGTCATCTAAAACCAGCAGACAGTATTGCAGTTAATCTGTAGTGCTGGAATTGGTACTGTCAGAGGTGCAATGTCCGCACTTCTTTCCAACTTCGCTTGTAGTCAACAACTTATCAAAACTGGGTTCACAGATGAAGAATGTAATGGTGGGGCTTTCTGACATTCCTTCTCCACTGGCAAAGTAGTTGTTTGCATGAAGAAGTGCACTATAAGCATTGGCCATAAAGTTTGAAAAGGTTACTGGCACCAATAAAGCTTCGTCAGATTCCTTCTGAAGTCGAAAAAAATATCCACACAAATGAGTCCTTGGTAAACTTCGAAGTAATAGTTTTAAGGGTCCCATAGCGTGACTATGATGCCATCAGACGCGTTGTTTTTCAAGCCAAACCTAATGTACGATTAGGCCCAAATTGGCATCCTTCGCTCTTGTAACTTGAAATAAATCCAAATCCGTAAACTAGTTTTTCAAGCATCCAAGAATGAGAAGAATGTCCTTCGTAGACTGGAACACTAGTTCACGAAATCTATGTTGATTCTGTAGAATCTCACCCGATAGCTTCGCGGTCTTGTTTCTCAAACTACTTTTTGCAGTAGCATCTTTGAAAATATCTTCGGTCATACTACACACGGTGAATCGTTACTTGCAGATTGCATCAAAGGTCATGCTTGTCTGCATAACAAAGCGAAATACTAATTTGAAAATCATGCAGTGGGAATTTCGATTTAGCATTTCAATTTCTTATTGCTCCTGGCACACCACATACTGTCCATCTCAATGTAAAATTTTTAGTTGCTGAGATGCTTTTTCGAAGTAAGGTTACAGACAAGAAATATGTGTGATAACTTAACATCTTTTGCCACTCACATCGACAAATTCACAAATGTTGTTAGAGCCCATTCTCTTAAACTCCCATAATTGCAGCTAATCCACAGAATGGGGACATGTTTTGCTACTAATCCAAGGCACCGCAATATTGTTTTCGATCAACACTTTTTGTCCTTTGTAATGGATGGCGGGGCATTTCGTATCGAAGTGCTCTTGCTTCTGTTGAGCCTTCACGTTTTATTTTACTGCTGTTCTGGCTTGGGTCACACATTCTTCTCTGGGCTCGTTGTTTATAAATTGTATGGAAAATTGAAAGTTGGCTCATAATGCAGCTCTTGCCTCGTAGCCATGTAGAAGAAAGAATGGCATAAATCCTGTCATCACAAACTTACTGGTGTCGTAAGTCATTATGCATATGGCAGCAAATACATCCAATCCAACTGGTTCAACAGTAGATCTAAGTGCTGTCTCACCATTCCCTAAGCATTTTATTTCCACGCCCTATCTGTTGGGGGTAAAGCATAGAACATCTGTGGTTTATCTTGTTGGCTCAGAATAAAGCCTTCAACAGATCTGACATGAATGTGGTTCCTTCATTTGTTGTCACTCATTCTGAAAAATCAAATCAGATTGCAATCTCTTTTGTCAAGCAATCAACAATGGTCTGGCCGTTCGCTTGCCTTATAATGTTAAGCCTGAGTCCCACCGGCTGCTACGCACTGCCAAGCAGCAACTGCTACTGCGAAGCACTGGCCTCACCAAGATGTTGCACAGCCTCTCTAGCAGCATTGCACCCAGTGCTTGGCAGTTGAGGCTTAGCAGTAAAATCGGCAGATGCCACACCAACTGCAAGCATTCGGAAGCAGCGTCTGCTATGCAGCTAAAACAGACGCGATTGAAAGTTCAATCAGTTGAACTTTGGTGCATAGCAGCTCTCAGCCACAGCTGCTGAAGCAGTATTGCATCATCATTTTGGTGGGACTTGATGGTGGTGGGAATTGCCAAGCTGCTGCTGCACAGCAATTACTGCATAGCATTCCCTGCGCAGCAGCCTGTGGGACTCAGGCTTTAGCTAGTACAAACTTTGTGCTACAGTCCACTGCAAAGAAGATGTAGCATAGACCATGAATTCCTATGGGCCCCAGTCAATAAAAGTCAATTCCTAATGTTGTGTTGGCTAAATTGTCGTTACCCGTCTGCTGCAGAAGTTCTGCTGGCTTCTGTTAGCTAAGCTTGAACTTCTTTACAAGTCAAGTCCTTGACCTTGTAGTTCCAAATTTCCTATCATTCTGGTTCACCCAAATGTTCTGTGAAGCTTTGCAAGATGGTAGTTTACACCAGTCATATCCGGCACAAAGAATCTTCTCGTGTACGGTGTCATATATGTAAATTCACTTACCTAACTATTCTGATAAGGGATATTCAGGCGAAGCTGGGGAATCCCAGAACACAGCAGTGGGGGAGTCAGTCATCTTCAATCCAATTGAAACAGGGAATATCAAAAGAGGAGACCACATTTCATTAGTGGACTCTTGGAAAGAACCAGTGACAGGATTAAAGATTGGGGATGCCTCAAAGAAAACTGACCATGAAGAGTCAGGAAAAAAGTGATGAAACCATGTCTGTGGGAAGATCTTCCTGGGAACTGTCCATAGAAATAGGCACTGAGATTGCCACAGCATCTTCAGGTGGAGCTTTGGAGTTTACCGCCACTGCAGTACTTGTTGACTCTTAGTCTCACCAGCAGCAGGATCAATCTTTGCCATGACCAAATCATCAAGTGAAAAGTTCCGGAAAGTTAGGTACAGCCAAACCTGGAGCATATGAAAAGGGAATTATAAGGATTACTGAATATTTGTTTTTCTCGTGCGAAAACTAAGGGATTATAGGATTTGCAAAAGTAACATGGACTCTCAATTTCCTATATTTCCCATTAAAAATAAATGTTTTCCCTCTTTATTGTGCTGCCAAAATGGGGGGGGGGGGCGATTGTGTGATAATACAAACTATAAGCAACTGGGGGACAAGTCCAAAAATCAATGTTTACGCAGTGGTAATGTAGCCAAATTGGCCATAAAGAAAGACTCAATAGCACCTCATGGAAAAAATATGCCTGCACTAATTAAATATACTGTAATTTATAGGGGGGATGCAAAACATTAACCTAGGTTATTAAAATGATCCATTGTAATATGAAATAATAAAATCCACTAATGTGTAAGATAGTGCAGCCCAGGTACACCCTGTTTCTCCCAGGTAGGCACAGTATCTTCCCTGCCCAGTCTCTTCAGCAGCACCTTAGCCTCTAGCAAACCCTCGTAATTTACCCAGACTCCAGTAAATTCATACCTTTTCTTCTTTATAAACACTTGTTTATTTCTTCACATTTATCCTTTCCTTGCATACAATATAATTAACTAATTAAACTTTAATCAAAACAATTAATTTAAAGCACACTCAATTAACCATCCTCATTCAAAAACACAATCAGACTGATTCAAATTCACACAGTGTTCCACGAAGACAAAATGGCACTGCAACGTCACAGGAGAATTTCTTCTCTCACGTGACACTACAAATTTGCATATAAACAAGTACATCATAACTTAGCATAATTAACTCAGCACACGTTGCCAAGCACTTTAACACCATTGCTGCCCTAGATCCTTCTGGCCACGATATTCCGTCGATATCCTCTGACCTGTCCCAGGCTTCTGCTGTTCTTCTTGCGGTCCACTTCCGAACATCCGTCGCATATCTGGACTTTTAAATGCCTGATGGCCACTCCGGTTACACACAAAGCACCGTACCATCATCTTTTTTCTGACATGGGGACGTTCTTACTTTCCGTATCATCGAAACAACCCCGTCAGACATCCCCGTACGGCTTAACAATGCATTTATCTTCTGCGGGCACTCAGGGGAAAAATGTACTGGCTGGTTGCAGTGATTAAAAACACTGGCCCACGGCGGCATACTCTTGCACACCTAAGCCACATGTTCTGGTTTTCCGCATTGGGCACAATTTACGGCTGGCGGTCGTACAGTCTTTCCACTACCGATAGGTCCTTCCACTGGCACATTCACTCCCATTGCCACCGTTAACTGACCATCCACTGCTCCCAACTCCAATGGCAATTTCTTTGCACCCTGATGTGCAACCTCATCTGCAATGGCAATCTTTCGGAGATGCTCGATCGTTTCAAAGTCGTGTCCCATCATGCAAAGTCGTCCCATCATGCAAAGCTGTATCTTCTCCCGCCAGCCTGCGTGCACTTTTCAGACTTGCTGATTCTCCATTAGCTGCCGTCCCAACCTCTCAACTAAACAAATCTTCTCCATTACGTACTCCCGTACGGATTCTTGGGCAGTCTGTCTACGCTCCCGGGCTGCTTGCTCCCAATCCGCCTCATACATGGGTGACCGAAAATACCGTAGAAACTCCCATCTCACATCCTCCTATGTACTGGCCTCTACGTCTTCAATATGCCTCATATGCCAGTCAGCTGCGGTCTTCAATAAGGTCTTATAGAAGCTTATCTTCTTTTCATGCTCCGTCCAGTTCTCCATCCTGGCCATCGCTTCATAACCATCAATATGGTCATCCGCGTCCGTCGAACCATCGAAACATCGCAGAACCAATGCGCCTCTCTCCTTACCAGTGTGGGCTGGCCTTTCCTGCTGCAACCGATTTATTTGTTCCTGGAGCAGCTCCAAATGTACCTTCTGAAGTGCCATCTGCTCCATATGTAGGCATTGTGTTGTCAACTGCCCCTTGACAACCTCACCTATATGCTCGATCCTGGTCCACTTGCTTCTTGAGCACGTCCTTCTGCAAAGCCATCTGATCCTTTTGCAGATCGAATTGTTTCCTGGCCAACACCATCTGGTCCTTCTGTAGGGCCACTTGTCCATCCTGCGCTCGCAGTGCATCCACCACCAATTTCTGCAATGCAGCTTGTGCATCAATCTGGTCCTTGTACAGGTCGATTCGCACAGCCTGCGCTTGCAGAACATCCACCAACATTTTCTGCAAGGCAGCATGTGCAGCCATCTGATCCAACGTTTTCTGCATCCCAGCATGTGCCTGCATCACGTCGGCCATTGCCTGTTGCATCCTTGCTTGGCCCGCCATCTGGCTATCGTAATCCCCCAATACGGATGCCATCCGCATCATCATCTCCCTCATCTCGGCAACTTCTGCATCTCGATCTCTTCCTTCAGCCATGTTGACGTCATCCTTCAGTCCTATGCCCTCCGGCTCTGGCAGGGACAATTCTGTGGATCGTTTGTACAACTTCCTTCTCTCCGCAACCACGCATCCTCAGGCTATGTCTCGGTAGTGGCCCGCCTTTACGTGTGCTTTAGCTTCACAAGACCTTTTATCTTGTAGGTGTTTCTCCTGCACTTTTACCTCCTTTAAAGCAGTTGCAGCAACTTCGGGTTCCGCACCTACTGCTATGTGAGGTTTTGAGTCGCCGACCCACAAGACCAAAGATGCCTGCGACGCGTTTGACTCAGCTCCATTCGAGCTTGATTTGTCCAGCCGGAGTACTCATCTACCGAAAACTCAAACTGTAAGCTCCTTCTTAGCAGTCTTCACTGCAATGCACAACTGCTACGCAGTGAAGCACTCGCTACTTGTTTGTAGGGTTGTAGCTTTTCAAAATGGTGCCCGCCAAAATTCCAAACCAAAATTATAAATTTTTATCCAAAAATACTCACTCCCGGTGTGGCAAAATGTTGCAGAATGAAACAGGTATACCCAGCACCTCCACCATGTAAGATAGTGCAGCCCAGGTACACCCTGTTTCTCCCAGGTAGGCACAGTATCTTCCCTGCCCAGTCTCTTCAGCAACACCTTAGCCTCTAGCAAACCCCGTAATTTACCCAGACTCCAGTAAATTCACCACACCTTTTCTTTATAAACACAGTTTATTTCTTCACATTTATCCTTTTCTTGCTTACAATATAATTAACTAATTAAACTATATAATCAAACCAATTCATTTAAAGCACACTCACTAAACCATCCTCATTCAAAAACACAACCAGACTGATCCAAATTCACACACTGTTCCACCAAGACAAAATGGTGCCGTGACCTCACAGGAGAAGAATTTCTTCTCTAACATGACACTACACATTTGCATATAAACAATTACATCATGACTCAGCATAATTAACTCAACACATGTCATTTGGGCGGGAAATTGGTGCCAACATTACAAATGATACATAGTCCATGGGATAACAGCCAACGTTAGTAAAGAAAAAATGCCAATTAGGATCAGAAATTAATTTCTTAATCCCATTAGAAAATATTATGAGGAAATTAACTTTTTCACAAGACCGGAAAACCCATGCAAAAAAGCCAAATCCAAGATACTTTTACTGCTATTCATTAAAATTGATTATTATATCTGGAAATTGGCAAACCTAATTCACGTGGGGCCAGCACTCCCAATATAAGGCATTGCAAATAACCCATCAAGGCAATTCGATTTATTGCCATTAGACGTGCAACAACTCAAAATCTTAAGGACTGACTGCTGGAATCATGTTTGGTCCTACAATGTATGGGATGAGTTGATTATTCATTAGGGAAGGGTCCCAAGAATTCAGGTTTAATTCAATTGTTAATGTGGCATCTGATATGGTATTTTGAGTGAGTTTAATTTGTTCAATAATTATACCAATGACAATAAAATTTTGGTTGCATGACAACTTGGGTTTTTGGTTCACTTTGGAAAGTGATGAATTTTCCTGGTATTGATTTTGGGATACAGTGCTAACACCAGCAGACCCAGAAGGGTTAAACAGCTTCAATATGCCCAGAGGCCATCAAGGTGTTGGCAATAGTGACTTGGGGCATGTCAGACCAGCCTTAAACCCAGGTAAGGTTATGGGTTCTGACACCTGATTTGGGCACAACAATAACCAATCTGGTGGAACTCAAACAAATGGCAGTAGAGAACCCCATCCAAAACAGTAGTTTGAAGAATATGGTAACTCGGAACTGTCATGCAAATCATTGTGCACTACACACATGAATGTCTGATTCCTTATCTTTATGGATCTCTTAAAGTTTAAATCATTCTATCTGTCCTTCTTGATAGTAATGTGTACATGCTTAGTTTCTCCAACATGCGTTCGTATTGGACATTTGCTCAGGGCATCTGCGTCAATGTGGATTACTCCACTTATGTACGACTTTAAATCTGTGTTCCGATAACTTGAGAAGCCATTGTCCAAACTCACTTTTGGCCTTTAATGATCTGTAGAGAGCGTAGTGTGTGATGATCAGTCATGAGGATGAAGGTCCTTCATAACAGGTTCTAATGGAACTTGATTGCCCAGATAATAGCCAGTGCTTCCATCTGTTACAGAGTAAGACTTCATTTAAGGCCAAACACCGTGATGCATAGACAAGGACACAATTGTCCTGCTTGTTTCCCTGGTAGATAACTGCAGTAAGTCCTAGAAGAGAGGCATCTATGTGAAGTTATGCCAGCAGTAATGGGTTAAACATAAGGATTGGAGTGTGGGTTAGCATGTCCTCCAAACATAGGCTTCTTTGCAAGATTCACCACACTTGTAAAGCACTTGGAGTAGCATGGCAATTTTTACGTAATGCTTTATAAAGCGTCGGTAATATCAGGTTAAGCCAAGCAAACTACGGAATTCTTTTTTGTTACTTGGTCTCGGGAACTGCTGCACGGCAATGATCTCCGTAGCAGTTTGAATATCTGCTCCAGATGCTGCAGCATCTGCTGAAGCAATGTGCCATAGGTGATGTCATCCAGGTATATTAAGTAAATTTCCTACTTGATATTTGTGAGATGAAATTAGAGCTCCTTGCATTGTCGCAGGAGCGTTACATAGTCCAAATGGCATATTGACAAACTCTCATAGGCCTCTGTGACATGAGAAGGTGGTCTTTTAAATGTCTCCGGCCACTTTTAGCTGCCAATATCCACTGGCAACATTAAACGTAGAAAATTTGGCCACATTCAGTGAATCAAATGCTTCATCTATTCTAGGCAGCAGATGCTGGTCCATTGTCATCTGTGCATTGAGTTGTTGGTAATGAACAGAACCTCATGCTAGTCTTTCTTTGTGATAGACTATTAGGCTAATGTATGGGCTCTTGCTAGGTAGCACAATCCTGTTTTTGAGCATTGCATCCAGCTCAGTATTGATAATCAGCAAGTGGTACCTGTGTCAATACGGTGCTCAGCTATTGTTGAAAAGCCAAGTTCACTCGCATCTGCAGCAAAAACATCTCAGTACTTTTAAAGCAACTGAAGTAGTTTATGTTCATCAGCTGACAGATCTAGCCGATGTTCAAATGTAGATCTGGCGGTGTCGACCACTCAGTAGTCTTCATGGCTGCCATCACCATCTCAGAAGGATTTACATTTTCTTCCTTCTATTGATATTTACAATCCAAGTTCAGTCATTTGGCCAACGATGAGTTCGTCATCCAAGAGCACAGTCTTGCTGCTCAGGTTTGCCAGTATAACCAATGTGGTATCTTCTCCTAGCTTGAGGGTGTATAAACCTCTTGCCAATTGAACACCACATTTCTCGAATAGTTCTAGAACTGCTTCACGTGTACCTACAATTGTGTTAATAGTGACATACTTTGTAACTTTGCTGATCATTTGTTCTTGACATATTTTGGAAAGCTGCCCTCTAGATATCCTGCAGTGTGGGAGAGATAGTTAACTGTAATCTGCTTTCAGAAGCACTGGTCCTTTGCACTGTAGTGTTGCTTTATAAAGGGGTTCCAAATTTCCTTTTCAAAGCTGGATGAGATCATATGGCTTTTTGCAAGTTCAACCATCGTGACTACTGAAAAATGTCTTTAGTGGATCTTTTTGTAGATGGAGCGTGGGTACGAGTCATGTAATCTTGAGGTGCATCTTGCATCTGCGGTGGCAGTCATGTCTGAAGCAGCAGTGACTGTTGACATAAGCTACCTTGTTCTCGGCTTTCATTGTCTGGTAAAATGATTTTACCACAGTAGCGTCTTTGTCCTCGAATTATGTGGATGGACCACTTGGTGTGATTAACATTTTTGCAGCATGGCTGAAGTCATTCCTTAAGGCAAGCATTGCCATGTCTGGTGCTTATCCTTTTAGAACATAGAAACTATTTTTAACATATCGATCGCTTAACTAAACTTTCTGAGCCACACGATCAATTATGTCCAAACTAAAATGTCCCCGTTGACAGCTTTTATTCTGGCAACTGCACACTTTGTAACTGCTATTGGTATGTTGCTGAGAAACCACTTGTCTAAGATTGAAATGCTCTCACCACTGTCGGATAATCCACCGACATCCTTCTCATTGATGGCCAGGTCAATGTTTTGAAGTTCAGTGTGAATCTTCTTGTTATTTAGGCCTGCTAGCATACAGAAGCTTAATTCCTCTTCAAATGGCACCACATGCTAGCTCTGCATTTGGTTAATATTGATGTCAATGTATGAAGTCCCTGTTTACCACAATTGTAGCATTTGATGGTGATATTAACCTTGCAATCAACAGCAAGCATGTCCAAAATGTCCACTTTTGAAGAATCTTTCTTTTACTTAATATTATTGCTATCCTTCTTGTTCTTTTTGGAGACACCGGCTTTTTGGTTTACTTTTCTTACATTTTTTTGCAGTTTTTGTTGATCATTAAAAGCTCGCATTTTCTTATGGTCAGTCTCCACTGCGAGGCATACTTTCAAAAGTTCTTCGTAAGTAGAAAACTGTGGCTAATGGGTCTTGTTTTTTATATCTGGTGGCAGTGCTGGAAGAATGTGACCTAAAAGAGGTTCTTTTATGTCAGTTTTATCTCTTCTTTAGAGCTTCGTCTTTCCCCTTATATAATTAAAGAAAGATTCTTTCACCTTGTTCTTGGTGTTCATGAAGAAAATAGGGTCTTCTGTACTGTTTGAAGAACAAGTCCTTCAGTTCATCCCAAGTTCCATTGTCTAGAACTGCACTGTTCCATATTTGCCACATAGAAGCACTCTTTAAGTGTCATATAGAAGCCTGCATGTGTGTTCTATGGTCTACTTTTCAATCCGTGCACTATTTTTGTACTTTTCAATGTGCAGATCCAGGTTAGTACCTTCAAACACAGGTACTTGACTCATCCTAAGATGTTGGCTGGTCTTGCCAATGTCGGCGGTGTCTGCACAATGATGGTTAGTAACAGTCTTGTAGCCAGGTGATGTAGCAGAGATGTAGCATCTCTGCTGTCATCTATTTCAGACCATTAAGCATTTTATTACTGCACTTTTTTCACTGCAGTTTTGTCACTGCACTTTCATCACCTAACTTCTGCTTTGGAAGTGTCATGTTTGGAGAAGCATTGTCATTTGAACCAGGATTGTTCTTTACTACTGCAATCTTTATCATTGCTTATTGATTATGAAGAACTGCTTCATAGTAGGATTTATCAAAATAAACTGTCAGACTATTTGGTATAATTATCAGCCTTGCTGTACAGCCAAAAGCATTGCCAAACACAAGCATCATTTCTTATGGTGATCCTCATTGCTGCACAAAAATAATGCCAAAAAGAGCATCACCCAACTTTATTACTAAGGGTACACATCCGATCAATGGCAGCATGTCACCATTAATGGCTTCCACTAGCAGCACAGGTCGTCAATCGATATGCACTGGAAGTTGTCTCACATAAGCTTCTATGATAGACACACTGGCACCACTGTCCACAGATGGATTCGTGGCATATTGAATCCAACACTGCTAAAACAGTTTTAGTAAGTTAGGTCGTATTTCTTGGGTTCTGTCTGAACTGCTACATCTTTTGGACTTTAAGAGCCATGCAACACTTTTGGCCAAGAGGCATTTCTGATACACACCTCCAAGTGTATGAGTAGGCAGACTCATTATAACTCTGCTATCATTGCTCATTATTTTCATCTGGTCTTAATTTCCATTATTGAGTTTCATAAGGTACTTTAGAAGAATGTACAAGATAGTTCATTAGACCATTGCTAGGTTCTTGCAAGGTTCTTGTACGATTCTACATGATTATCCAGATCTTAACTCCCATCATACTTCTATTTTGGCACACATCTCATTACATTTGCCAGTTTCTGTACCACAGGATGGTATTCACTAGTGCAGGTGATTGCTGCACTGGAGATTCCAAGATCTTTTTTAGCAACCAGGGAAGCAAGTAGAACTGCAGTTGATACAATGCAGAAAAATAAGTTTATTCACTTTGAATAGCTTACACTTATGTTGGAGTAGACTGTAGAGCCATCATGTTCAAGAAGGATTAATTCCTGTAGCTAGAGTAAATTAGACAGCTTCTCTAAATAATCTACTTTGTGAACACTTATAATTCCAAAACTAAAGGAATTAAAATTACTTCATATGTACTCTCAATATGAGAGCTGTAGCAAGGCAACTATATATGCCTTTGTCAGGATCAGGATCAGAACTAAAATGAGTGTTAGTCTTTACAAAGAAGACTGGTCACCCAACTACTATGGCAAACATGGTGGCATACCATGCATGTCATCCAATCAGTGACAGCCACTTTTTGGTTAATCTACATTCTACATATATGCAAATTAGGGAAATAGCACTTGAAACATTTATAACATAGATGCAATGTCAGGAATGCACCAGTCAAGGCTTTAGACTGATACATGTCATGACATCACAGTGTGATTAATAAACACTGGCCAAACCAAGAATGAAATCTTGGCTTTAGACTAGTCTGGTTGCAATAATGTGATTCTATTTGAAAGATTCAATTTGTTGCCACCATCTTAGAAGCATTTTAACAATATAACCCCATTTGGTATCAGGGTCTGAACCTTGAGCATTTTGTTAAGGCATCTGCTGATTTTGCATTTGGGATAATGATGTCAGGTTACAAAATGGGTAACCCACTCATGATCTACCTAAGTAGGTAGAGACTAGGCAAATATTGGGTGGGGGTAATTTGCTCCTTTATTAGCCAAAAAATGGCATTTTTAGCAAAATCCTCCATTTATTCCTGGGTATAGTATCAAATGAGTTCATAGAAGTTATGGAGCTTTTCTGGGACCAATGTTTACACTAATTAAGAATTAGTCATAAGTGTAGAGGAAATAAGTGGCCCCTGAAATGCTTCAAATGGGAAGATCATAGAAGGCAGTGCATTCACAAGGTTTTAACCTATGATGCATCTAAGAACTACTATAAATATAAATAACTAAATTGTAGCCAGTACTCCACAGTAGCCTGGTCTCAATTAGTAGCTGGTGGTTCCCAGTTAATTTTTAAAATAATAGCCAGGGTTTAAATTGTAGCTGAGGTTCAAATAATAGCCCGGGCTACTATTATGCTATTCACAATCAAAAATGCAAATGCAAAGGTTTTTATGAAGGGTACCTCTGTCTTATTTGTTATGTGCAGGATCTGTATACATTATCTGTACACATTATCTGTATACAGTTTTGATACATTCGATACAAACTGGAATATCTTAAAATATGTCAAGGGGCCATGTGTACTCGTATACCAGGAATAAGAAGTATATTTTGACATTCTTACCCAATCATGTGCTTTTGTGGTCAGGTTTAAAAGTACTTAGTTGAATCACATTTTAAAACCCAAATGCTAAAATGCAAACCTGCTGCTCTCCTGTATGAAGTTTTCCTGGGGCTACTGTTTTCTTTAAACTTATGACTAACTCATAATTGGCAAGCAGATGGTGGCTTCTGGAAAGCTTAATAATTTATGGGATCTTATTTGGTGCTCTATATTTTTCAGTAGATAATGAGTGGAAAACCCTTTTTGTTCCCCAGCATCATATGATATCCAAAATGAAAAAACAGCAGATGCTACAAGAAAAATGCATTAGGTTCAGACTGTTACCAAATGGTAACATGATCATATCACCAAAATATGTCAAGTAATAGTAGCCTGGGCTCAAATAGCAGCTGGGGTCAAATAGTGGCCAAAGTTTTTCAAAATATTAGCACAGCCAACAATATGGTCATTTATGACACTTGTGAAGGCCTGTATAAGTAGATCTGGTAAGCACCAAAGTATGCCTATAATCTGGAACTTATTTCTGAAATTTAAAAAAGGGTGTCATCAATAATACGCATAGAAAGCAAGACTTTATGGCACTATGTAGTGACAGCTGCCCCACATAATTATTTTACTGACACAGTAACATTCATTTGTAATGGCTGGGGACCATCCAAAAAGCAAAAAGTGTGAAGCCCCCTAGTTAGCTTGGTGCTTGCACAGGTACTTTTTGGTTCACACTTGTAAGCTTTTAAAGCCAGTCAGAATGCAAAGACAGCCATTTCATAGACTCAGTCAAAATGTCGGCTAAAAATGTTTGAATTCTGTCAAATAACTAAGACTGTTTGAACGTATGAAAGTGTTTACATTATAAATGACCAACGTTGGCAACATCAGCTGAATGCTATTTACACCTGACACCAACTAAAAAATTTTGTTGGCTGACTCAACTGAATCGATGCAACAACTTTTTGAGACTGCCTAATGTATTCATGTGATCATTATGTCACAATCTGTTGGAAACTGAAGAAAACATCTAAATCCCTGTCAACTGTTGCCACTCATATTGGCAAACTGGTCAGGCCATAGATGGGGTTGTCAGACAGACAACCTGCCTCACTTGCCACTCAGCAGTTTCATTTTCTGGCAGAGTGCATGTCTTTACATAATACTGAAGTGTCTTTAACCATCCCAGGCCAGTGAAAGGTTGATCTCAGTTTGACCAAGGTTTTTGGAGTTTTCATGTGACAATTGACATTGAAGTCATGGCCAACTACCACAACTGCAATTGGGACTCAACTCCTTGAGGATCTCACATGTGTGACCATTCTTCAACTGCTATGCCTTGAAACAGACAGCATCCTATAGTCTATCTCATTGACAGCCACAGTTACATTCATGGATGCTTGTCCTATTTGGGTCTTGTTTGAAGAGGACAGCTTGAAAGGGCATCAGCATTCCCATGCAAAATCCCACTTATGCACGATCCAGTGGCAGATTTAATGGTCAGCAAAGTCAGCATTGGCTGATGATGCCCCCAGCAAAAGCCTATATTGGAAGCGCCTCAATAGATCCTGCTGAAATTTTTTAATAAATTTAATGCGTAAGTTTGCTGACCACGTCTTTTGGCTTAAATCCGCTACTGGCACGATCTTGTACTGGTGCTCAGTTATCTTTAGCATCCATCTCCATAGTTTTTCCTTTATATCTTTCATCTTAAAACTACATAGGGAGTGGTGATCTGTAATGATCCAAAAGTGTGTTTAACAAATAATGCAGGTTCTTCTCACTGTAGGAATTATGGTTAGCCTTCCAGCTCATATATGCCATAATTCTACTCAAGAAAATCTAGATATCTTAATGAGTACACCAGTTACTCTTTTATCTTGCCTTGATAAAGGGCTGTTTTGAAGCCCAGTTTCAGCATGTCCGTATGCAGTGAGTTTTGCTGCAATGGGTTGAATGTGGTTAAAATCTGGGCAGCTTTTAGCTTTGCCTTGAGAATCTTGAATGCCAACTGGCACATTGCATCCCACTTTAAAAGATATTGTGTCCTGTTAATCGATGAAGAGGTAAGGTTATCTTGGCAAAGTTTTTAATGAAGCAACAATAACAAGTTTGCAATTGTTAGGGAACTCCTCATCTAGGTCTTTCTAGTTGGTCTCTCAAAATCTTGCACAACTCACTTTCCTGGAATTGTCTTCATTCCACATCTAGATACAATAAGTCCCTTTTTGTACCCAAAGAAACATCTGGATGGCTGAAGCTTCAGGTTCACTCCTGAAGAACTAAATATCATGTGTAGATGTAGGAGCATTATGTGAAAGGTTGTTTTGTAAGTTGTCTTCCAAATAAATGATAAGTCACCCACTTCATCTGTGCTTGTAGATGTCTTGCCAAATCCGATTTTGATAAATATATGGCTAGTGACAATAGTCAATGCATTGTCTATTTTCAGTAGCAGGCACTGGTCGATCTTAGTTTGCTTGTTGAGATGTGAATAGTCGTTGCAAAACTGCAACACATCTTTTGCCATGATGATGATGACCAGGATAATGATGAATTGGCCGATCTTAGTTTGTCAGTTAAGATGCCTGTAGCTTTTGCAAAACCACATATCATCTTTATGATGATGATTGGCTAGCATAAAGACTTACTGGGTTGGATGATATCGTGCTTCAGGTTGGCATCTAACTTCATCAATCACTTTCCTTGTGGGTGGCAGTTATCCTTGATGAGGCATGTACATGCAATTCCCTAGCATGTTGATTTTGTGTAATTTAATGCTGGAGTCATCATCTCGGAACTGACTCAAGATATCAAATAATTACCCATGTTGAGCACTTAACCACTAGGGTTCAGTCTGTGCTTTCTAAAGCCAGTGCTGCTCCTATAGTGGTGGTGCATGCTGGGACCAACAACATCCAAATGGATTCCCCCAAGGGTATCACTGAGTGTATGTGACATTTCATCCAAGAGGTTCAACTTGTTAAGCCTTGTGTGGGTGTTATAGTTTCAAACATCCTACCTAGGTTTGATGGCAAATTTCGGAATCCAAAAGTGTGACTTAACATAATGTGGCAGATTTCACAAGTTATCTCTTCTCTGTTGGCATGAGGGTGTCTCGTTTTTTAATGCTGGCCCATGTCTTAATGATAGCATGGGCAAGAATTATCTGCATGATAGGCTTCATCTTAACCTTAAAAGGAAGCAACTTCTGGGTTCCGAGCTTGGAAGATGTGTTCGTATATTTGACCAGGGAAACTAGCTACTCATAATGGGCCTGAGAAGCTGGATTCCTCTAGTGATAGGCATATAATTGAATTAAATAGACTTAGCTTGAATAAACAGGTTGGGCAAAAAGTTCCACATAATAATTGGAACCCAAAGAAAAGCACTAATGTCTTAATCGTTAATTGCCAAAGCATCAAAAACAAAGTCATTTAATTCCAGGAAGCTATTGCTTCTCACAGTTCAGACAATTCTTGGATCTGAATCCTGGCTTACTGAGGATGTGACAGATGGTGAAATATTTCCTCATCTTACTATTTATCTTCGAGATAGAAAAGATGGCTTTGGAGGGGTATTTATTGCTCACTCTAACACAATAATCTCTGCTAGAGCAATATCTTTGGAAACAAACTGTGAGTTGGTGGCATGCAGTACTAAATTAAATAATGGCAAAAAACTTCATAATTTCTTTTTATCGGCCAAATGATGATACAGTGCATTTAGATGAATTCTTTAAAGCCCTCGACCTAATTTACAGTTCCTGTACAGACCTATTGCTTTTGATTGGGGGAGATTTTAACTTACCTGGAATTGATTGGAAAAATTGAGCACATGTGCCCTGTTGTCCATATGCATTTAATTCTAAAAGATTTCTGGACTATCTACTTATTCACTCATTATAACAGTTGAATATGCAGCCTACTAGGGGTGATAATATACTTGAGTTACTCATCACTAATACGTCTAAAGCAGTTTGCAGTACTGGCTCAGATATTGGTATTAGCGACCATGGACAGCTTGTTCATGCAGAATTTAATTTCTTTCTTCATACTGCATCTTCTACTAGAAGGATGATAGTAAATTATGACAAAGCTAATTGAGATGGTTTTCGTATTTTGCTTCTGCATCACTCACTGACTTAGTTAATTGTTAATAATTTTGTGATTCCACAACAAAAATTTCTCTGGTAACTTGAAGGAAAAACTCATTTAATTTAAACAGCTTTTATCCATAGAAGAAAATATACTCCACCAACAAAGGAGTATTCTACAAAAACCCGATTGTGACCAAAAAAACTCACAAGTGGCACTAGGAAAATCCTCAGCTCAGTGCAACATGTTTTTTATAGGAATATCTTACAAGGCAGGTTGTGCTTATACAGTCTGCAGTATTGCATGACTCCACAACACATGTTGGTAATGATCTAGCTCTCAAGCACCCCACTATACCTCATATAGTGTCAGTCACATTTTGAAATTCTTTCTGATATATTGATGATTATTACTCGATTGTGCACTGGATTAAGAACTCGCAAAAAGCAATTTAACTCATACTGTAAGAATATGGCATATTTTCTTTCTATGACTTGAAGGAAGACAACACTCATTCACTTACATTGTCCTTGACTTTGCTCCCACTCATGAACATCAGATATCCAATATTTTTAGGAATGAGCCTTTTAAATTCACCTCATAGCTACCATATAGATACTCCTATTTGGAAACCAATCTGGATTCTCTTTTGCGAGATGGGTCATAATTATAACCATTACATGCTCTGGTTTGTGTGGCATAGCCAGCTTCTCTAGTCAGAGGAGCAAGCCTGCAAAAGATGCATCTTTTAGTTTGTTGTAGACACCATGAAAATAAGGTAATGACAGCGTGACTAGTGTCAGGCACTGCTAGTATGCAGTACCAACTGCCTAATCAAAAATGTACTGCAGTGATATTGCAGTCAATGCACTGCATAGACAAACCTATAAACTGCAATAAAATTGCTACCCAACTGTTGGAATCTTAACAGTTTTACATTGGGTGACTACATTTTCAAGGAGCATTTCTGGAACACAAATTTTATATGGTGGTATCCTTAATGTCTTGGGGTCTGTTCCCTGTCCCCTTTTCCCGGAAGCAATTTTTTTAAAGTGGACAGTTTTGTGGTTTTTTTGCAAAACGTTCACAAAATGAGTTAAATTCTAAACATTTCAAGAATTTGAAAGTCATTTTTCGAAAGTTTAACAAAAAACTCAAGGAAGGAGAAAGCCAGGTTGCCATTTTGGGCAATAAAATTTGCTACAAAAGCTGCATTTTTTAGTGCACAAAGTTTAGTTATTTAGCAGAGAATTAGAATGTAACTTCCAAAAAAAATTAACTGGGAATTACTGTATCATATGGTATCGGGATCCATTGTCCTGGATTTAGGACATCTCTTGATGCCTTAATGACAGGATAAAAAGTGTGACCCTGGAATTCCAAAACAAATTGTCAGACCATGGACCTAATTTAATGAAGAAAAACTGCAGTAAGATTGCATTCAAGAACTGAGAAAAACCCAAACAATTGTTTTCTCTCTTAGATGCAGTTTTACTGCATTGTGTTTATAAAACTTATATTCAACAATCCTGCTGCCCTTTTATTGCAGTTTTACTGCAGACAAGAATTACAACTTGAAATGTAGTAACTTTTGACTAGATGGACACTAAAGTATACTTGGGTCTATGATTCCCAGGATACCTATTGCATCCTCCCTTGAAATACTTGCCACTTTTCAAAAATTGGACATAAGGGGAGTGATCACTCCCCCTAGCTATACCACTGCTGGTTTGCCATATATTATCCAGGGTTTGACAAATAAGCATCCTCAAGGGAGGATGGACCTCATATTTCATCAATTTAGAAATATGGTAGATAACTTCTCTTTAAACCATAACCATAGTGGTACTTGCATATGTAGTTGAAAGCATTCTTGCTGATCTCTACTACCTATGCTGGATCTTTATACAGTGGTATTAGCTTCAATCACAAGTTCTGGGATGGTACCAGGTCACCTAAAGGCAACCACTCACCAATGTTAGCTCAATTTCTGTATGACTCCTGTGTTGCATTCTGCCATCTCTGGCTCATGAAAGTTTTATAATACATTCTTCTCTGGTTAACAGCAGCAGTGTGGGCAAAACTTGATAGCCATGGCTGCATGGAAACCATGCATCTGGAAAAATGGCTTATATCCTACTGATCCCTGGATACTAATGTTGTTGGCCATGATGTGCCAGTCCATTAGCTTGGGCCAGTCCTACCTCTTCAATATTTCCAGGTGCTGGTGCACTATTATCATCAGCATCCTTTTGGCTCAGTCAATCCATCTGCTTGCTGATGATAAGGTGTCATGCAGGGCTTGATCTGGTACTGTGGATAGTCTTTTGACACTTGTCACTGAAAGGCAACCCATGATCAATCATTAATGATTGAATCCATCCAAACCGATGGATGATATGTGCTTAGCTCTATCCTCTGAAGGAAATTTGTGCTAAAACGGATGCTTATTATTGGTCCTTTTTCTTACATTCTATAAGACAATGAAATAAATTTCCTAAGGATAGTAAAAATTGTTAGAAATTCAGTTTAATGATGATGTTTAAGTCACCACTTTATGACATTGGAGTATCCTCCTGAATGTGGGATAACCCCTCTACCAAAAGGCATTATATGCTGATCATAGGGTACTGAGTTGAATTGAATTGCTTGTATGAATTGCTGAAATGCTATGCCATCGTCTACTTGCACCACTTGTAATCTTAAATAATCTCGTGACAGTTGATAGCTATAAATTTTATACTTCTGTCCAATGGTCCCTTTCGTAAGGAGTCAGCAGAAATCCAACTCTTAATGGTTATCAGGAGTTCCCTTGGGTACAATTGGTTAAAACAACCTGACTTACCACTGCAGTTTTCTCCTCTGGCGATTGTCACTCATCTTATTATAAGGCTTAATGTCCTTTACTATCCCAGACCAGTTTTAAGTTCATCTTAGTATGGCCAAGGTTTTTGCAGTTCCCAGGTGACAGTTAACATCGGTGTCATAACCAACTAGCATGATCTGCTTTTAGAGTGCTTTCGGCACCACCAAAACAAATCTGGTTTAGATCATCATCCTTCTGTAGTGAATACAGCAATCTAATGATGATGGTGTAGCACTTTTCGATAACGATTTATTATTTGAGACTCCCTTACTTCTTGAGGATTGCACTCGTGTGGTTGTCCTTAGACTGCTTGGCCATAATTAAAACAGGCAGCATCCAATTGGTCGATCTTGGCGATGGCTACAATAATGTTTACCGGATGCTAGGTATCTTTATGCCCAGCTTGAAGAGGGCATCTTGATGGCATTAGTGTCAACGTGCAAACTCCCACTCTTATGCACGATCTCGTACTGATTCTTGATTATCTTTAGCATCCATCTTGCCAATTTTCCCCTTTGAATCTTACATCTTCATCCGACTACACAGGAAATGGTAATCTGTGATGATCATGAAGTGTCTCAAGCAAGTAGTGCTAGTTCTTAAATGCCTAAATTATGGCCATCTTTTCAACTCTAGAACGCCACATTTCTTCTCATTACAGTTAAATAAGTACTCATTAATTCTTTTCTCACGTTGGTTAAGTACTGCTCCGAGGCCCAGTGTGGATGCATCTGTATGTAGCAAAATCGGTTACAATGGGTTTAACATTGTTAAAACCAGTGCATTGGACCTTGCATTCCACTTGATGTTGACCTTGTCTTCCATCAACTGGTACAAAAGTGAAACAATATTGGCAAAGTCCTTGATAAAGCAGTGATAGTAACTCACCAGCCCCAGACAGCTCCTCTTCTGGGTCTTCATATTTGGTCTCGGGAACTTGCACAGGTTGTATTTACTTTGGATCAGCCTCAACCCCATCTAGATATTAACTGTCCTATGTACAAAACCTTATTGTACCCAATAAAGCATTTGGAAGGTTTCCAAGCAGGTTTGGCATGTCTCACACTTAATGGTTTAGGTTTATTGACATGTCTCACACTTAATGGTTTAGGTTTAGGTTTATTGACATGTCTCACACTTAATGGTTT
>JAQIXP010000345.1:0-28106 GCA_034700285.1 Proteroiulus fuscus
TGAATGCCAAGGTATTTGACTGAGTTAACCACAGTTAAGGGGACACCATCAAGGCTGTAAGTTGGCACTGTTCTTACTCTCCTAGGAGATCTTCTCATCACATAACATGTGATGATAAGGTTATTTGTAAATACTGTAGGTTCACACTGACCAGGAAGGTCAAGAAAAATCAGGGGAGACTTGTTTTTTTCTTGTTAAAATTGACAATATTTTCACTTTAAATTTTAAATTTTTTACAAGTATTCATATTGTTTAGATTTTTTTGACTTTGAATGAACAATGTACAAATGGCACAATAATTCAAATTCAATTTTTTTTAATTTTGCATTATGAACTTTTTTTTTTTGGTAATTTTATTTCCTGGAAAGGCTCTACACACTGTATAGATCTAAAGATAAACTTTCCAATTTCAAAACCTTCATACAACTCCAAAATTAAGAAAAACTCATGCATTATATAATTTTAACTTGGCATTCACTATGCCACATTTATTGATTCATTTTTGAATTTTCGTAGATAACAAAGTCACATAATACTCACAATATAATGAAGTAGTAGAATTACTGAGCTGAGCTCCATAACAAATTAATCAATTAGCACTCATTAAATAAAGTGTTTTATTTCATGATTTCAGTATGTAAAACAGTAACACGTTTAACCACTGTTTTCATCTGAATATTTACAAAAGCACCGTTATAAAAATATTTACAGTTAGTAATGTGAGGTACAAATAAAAATAAATAATGAGAAAATAAAAAAACATAGAGGATCATAGTTTTATGGAAAACTAGCTATTAAACGATAGAAAATTTCAAACGATTTGTATTCTATAATTTTAATAGCTTTCTTCTTTTTGTGTTTGAAGTAAATGGCTAATTACCCACAAAAATAATTGTTAATTGTTAATAGTCTTTAGGCTTGTAGCCCGGAAAAGGAAATATATATATATATATATATATTAAAAAAAATCAGTGGCATTTAAACTTGCCATATTAGCTTGCCCTAATAAATTAATCCGATTGCTTCCTTATTGCTTACTGCGCTGTATGATACATACGGAATCTATGACTATGCACCCTGAGCGGTAAGACCTGTTTGGCTTGCGATTACAGAACAAAATATAAATTAGTTACAATAATTTAAAGTTAAAACTTCTTTCAGTAGACTATAATTAGTTGAAATAATTTAGGATGATAGTCCGATACAGTACGTTGATAGTCTGATACAGGGATTTATGTT
Organism: Proteroiulus fuscus; assembly: GCA_034700285.1. Lineage (NCBI taxonomy): Eukaryota > Metazoa > Arthropoda > Diplopoda > Julida > Blaniulidae > Proteroiulus > Proteroiulus fuscus. The sequence continues at coordinate 1,240 of JAQIXP010000345.1, forward strand.
GTATTCGTGGCGAATGACGTTTCGGTAATTTAAGGGTTTACCATCAGGAACTAAAGGAAACCAATGATGTACAAAATATAAACAAGGTATACACTCGAGAAAGGCCAAATTGCACAGTATGCACACTATGTCTTACCATCCCCCAGGTTCCAGGCAGAGTGACCATCCACTTCATTTATATAACTTGAGGATTCGTGGTCTCTTCATCACACCATTCCATGTGACCAACCCACTACCAAGTTACCAACTAATACTACTTTTAACATTAGTATGCAACTTTTCAATGAAATCGTATGCGCAGTGACAATATACTACGACTTAGGCTACCACCCCAATTCCCAGCACCTGATTACCATCACTGGGCATTCATTACTCGACCCGAGCAAGCCTTTTGGGTTATTAAATTTGTTACTATAGTATATTTCATTTTGTTTCTCATCTCCCAAGTAATATTTTGATTCCCATCCATTATGTGTTTTAAGTACCTAACCTAACTGTACCGTACATCTACCATGTTTTTCTGCATTGTACTGTGCAATTTGGCCGTTCACGAGTGTATACCTTGTTTATATTTTGTACATCATTCGTTTCCTTTAGTTCCTGATGATGGTAAACGAAAAACGTCGTTCCTCACAAATAAAAAGACTAATTTGACTATGTAAGTTATTTTAATAATATTTTTAAGGTATAACTAAATGTACTGATTTTTGTTAAAAAATTAAATTTGATGTAAACACACATAATGGCAGAAGAAAGGCATCTGCTAAGTATGAGCATATAATTTCCATGTTGGAAGCTGGTGCCAAAAAAATTAAAAATAATGTTACTGATTTCACATTTTCACAAATTCGTAGAAATTTACCATATACCATTTATTATTATTGGATGCTTATGCCAACAAATAAAAAGACACGACTATTCTTAAATGCCTGTATTACTGGTATTATGCATTCTTGTGCTAAAGTCCAATTTAGAGAGGGGGTGAAGGGCGCCAAGTGGAAAGACAGGTCAAAGGTCATATTTAAAAAATGGCCGCCATGCCTGGACTGGACTGCTCTTAGTTCAAGTCATTTACTCCAATTTAATGACTTGATTGCCTCTCCACCTCGCCAAGGTGGCAGTCCATCGGAGAGGCCTCTTCCTCAGTGCAAATATTTGCTGCACGAGGAAGAGAGCCGCACGTATACAAACTAATTATATATACGTACAGCAAATCCTATAGCTAGCATTTACTTAGTATAGATTATCCTAAAAACGAGCAAAACATATTAAAGACATGCCAATAGTGAAAGTTAGGGTGCAAGGTTTGAGAGAGAAAGAGAGATTTGTGCACTGTGCCATGGTACGTGGTCGACTACTGCGTTGGATCATGAGCTGGATTTCCTCGACTGTGCATCTATTAGGATAAAAAATAAAAAGAAGAGCGGAAAAATTAATCAAGTGTTATTAAGAATTGAGTTGGATACTTAATACACCGTCCATGCACACTATGGATGCGTCGCAAATTGGTTGTCGCACACTGCAGGCTGTCCATGAACTTGCTGCTTCTATTGGCATTTGCTTGTAGTCCTTCTAAAATAAAACAAGCGATAAATGTGTGAATAATGTTAAAGAATTTAAATTCTAAGCTTCTGATGCAGTGAAGATGTATAAACCTCATATAATAATAATTACCAGTCAGCAGAAGCACATCGGACCCCATGGCTGCAGGACATGCTAAGGGAAAGAAAAATTTTGCAGCAATTATAATCAACGATCCAGAGTTATATTTGAGAGTATATTTAACTTAAAAGTATCTCAATACTTATTCTACGGAATGACGATGCTCCTGTTGAAGCTGCTGAAGTTGGCACTTCCTGCGTTGATCGCTGCTGCATCTGTTCGCAAATGCGCATCGCTGCTGCCGTCGTCGTCCCCACCACCACCACCACCACCACCACCACCACCGCCCTTACATACCTACACCAACATGCATGCAATCGCGCAGTTGCGTCGTCGATGGCAGCTGCTCGTCTTCCGGCATCTTGCATTTCTTCGGCCAATTATCTTGACGGCCATCTTCAAGAAGGTGCAAGTCAATGGGCTTTTGGTATCCATCGATGACTATACTGGAGCTTCTTTTTGTCCTGCATTCGTCGCAGGATACTCATTGGATGCTGATCAAGAGATGATGTGGTCTTCTTGCATCCATCAATGCATGCTTCTTTCATTGCCAAAAGTCCAATGACAATGCAATGATGTGGCACTTCCTCCTTGATGACCGACGATGGTGGCTGACATTGCCGAATAACTCGTTTGCATTCTTCAGGCCATCGATCACTGGCACCCCATGATCCCGTCGCAGGATGATGAAAGTAGTACTTCGACTACTTGTAGAGATGCAACATAGCGCACTGATGAGGTCGAATAGTCTCGTTGTTACATCGAAGACTTTCTCGGCTGTGCTGGTCCCAATCTGTTCCCATGGCAGGCGAAATATAAGTCCTATCTCAGTGAAAGAAAAAAAAAATAAGGATTAAATAAAATGCACATACTTTAACAACAAATACCCCCATTTGATATGTAAGCATGCAGGAATTTTCGCAGACGATTGTAGATTCTCTGATGTATGTTCCACTTTGGATGTATCCTAAAGAATATTGCATAGTATAGGCCTACCCGTACGATATTGTAGGCCTATACGTATATACATTATGCATAATTATGCAACACGATTCAATTGTACATCTACATTTTTACAAAGTTTCGTTAGTAATACACGTATATGCATATACCGGTATAGCATTTCAGCCTTTTTGGCTTCACGCGCTAAGACACCTTTTAAACTTATTTTATAACATGTATAATTCCCATATTATTGGGCTTATTTTCAGAAGTTGAACTCCATTTTAAAAGTATTTATACACATTCTTACCAGAATATTGGCTCTTGACCATCAGCTTTAGTTTACCCATACAAATTTGAAGCTGATTTTGTACACACTTCAAGTATATATATTATAGTATATGGCTCATATATCAGCCAGAAATTTGTTTTTCATCAAACAAATGTTTTTTAAAAAAAATGATGTAATAAGCTTGTCTTTATCCTTGTGTAGTACTATGCTTGTCTGTATTCGGTACCTGAAAAATTTCTTAAAATAATTTTATTAATACGTTTAAAAAAAAAATACCAATTTGCATTGTAAAGATATGCCTGTAATATCCATATGAGAATATTTTTTACTTATCCCGACATCATGCTAATCACAAGAACTCGATGCAAACTCGTTGGTGGTCCAATTGAAAATGGCGATCAGAGAAAAAAATTCTTTCTTCATTAAGTGTTTATCATGTGACCGAAAATTCCATAATGTTTTCAATTGAAATTTGCATAAATTTTGCATCATCATAATTTGACACTGGCCATGATACTGAAAAACTGAATTTGCCGCCTAAAAGTGGGGTTTCGACAGACTGGTCACGAGAGGGCAGCAGGTATTAAGACTTTTCCATAGCTGTTTTCTAAATGGCGAAATCTTGGGTTTGGTAAATTTTTATTGTTGAACTTTTAAGTTTTTTCTTATAAGTCGTTTGTGTTGAAAATGCAGAGGAACTTAATTACTTTTTAAGTAATGGACGGTAATGTAGTGCGTGTGTATATAAACAGAAGGACTTTACAGTTTGAAAAAAGTGTTACTAGTCTGCCGAGTTCAAGCTGCTGGGACCCTCATTTATAAACTTGGATTGAAGTTACCGTTCAAAATTTAAGGTAACCCTTCTATACAAGAAGAGAGGACTATGACACACAGTTGCTGCAGCATACACGTGTAATGTTGGTTTAGGATAGGTTAGGGAAGGTTAGGTTATGGGAAGGGGGGGGGGATTTGGGGGCCGCTCCCCCTGGTTAGATGGTACTAAAGAAGACAAGTGGACACTAGTGTACGGGATAGGTGCCACGGCATTTTTGTGCATAATAAAGAAATAATGCCCAGAGAACATACACGCCGTTGGTTGCGACGTGCATCAGTCAGGTGCTGGACTATCCCTACTATCCCGTGGCACCCCTCTCGTACACTATAGTTGCCGACAGCTTATAGTACCAGGCGTTTAACTTTGGTATCGTTGCACAGGAAGACTGCGATTGGCTGTTTGAACTGTGAGTCATGCACTATAGCGGCTGCAGGCAGTCGCAGCTCTCCTGCGCAACGTTACAAAATTGAAACGCCTGGTTCTATAAGATGTCGGCAACTATAGTACCGACAAGGGCATGCAACTTTATCTTAGTCCTCTCTTGTATAGTCGCTGTATTTTGCGATATTTTAATGATTAGCTGAAAGTACGCTAAGTACGAAAGTACGAAAAGGTTGGTGGGGCTTTGTAAAATGCTCTATATGCTTGTAATGTAGCCTACTGCAAATTGTTGCTGATGTTTGGGAAAGTTTGACAGCTAGGGCATTCTCAGGGCCTGTTATTTTCATCTCGATAAACTACTGACATCAAAAACTGAATGTTTGATTGATATGTTCATTTCTAGAGATTTGTTGTTTCAGAAGTTGTTATAACAGTAAGTGCATAATTGCACATATACATGCTTTCTGATATGCTTTCTGATAGAATTTCTTATGGTTTGATAGTTGCCAAATACTGTTGCAGTTTTAATTGCATAGGTCAATAAAAATGAGTTTAAAAAAAATCATTTTCATATTGTCGGGAAATTTGTGAAAAATTGTCTGGAAAACCTGGAAATGTCAGGGAAATTTGTTACTGGATTTGGCCAGACACCCTATTTAATGTAATGCTGGAAGGGTGGATGGGTTTTCGTTTGAATGTTACCAACGCAGGGAGGAGAGGGGGGAGGTATTGTTGTTAGTATTACATAATGCATCATCTACAACACTGCATTGCCATTGGACTAAAGATTCATAAAATCCGTGAATAAATGAATATGGACAAAGAGGTCAATAATGAATTTAATTCGTGTTATAAATTTTAATATAATTTGTTTAATTAAAATCAAAGAATAAGTAGGGCCTATAGAAAAAATTTATGGAATAGTATACATGTATTTTTGTTTTAAACGAAAGCGTTACATTGAGGGTGTTCAAAAATAGCATTATGTGATAAATGGACAGCCCCTTTATACAATTTTATTATTATTTTAAAATTGTGTTTCAATTTAATTATTGGATCCAGGGGATCACGATCCAGTATTTTGTCCTACCTTATAGTTGTTATTATAAGGAAAATATACATGTTTTGTGCAAAAAAATGTAAAAATATGAGCAATAGCTAGAATAGATTTTGTCATGACGTTGACATAACTTAATTTGAACGAATTATTAGGCTATGACATGTCCCAAATGCGGAGATAAAAATGTATAGTTAAATTGATATCTAATTATCCGTGAAAAGAATATTTATTTGACTACATTTATTTACTCATTATAATTTCACCTAATCAAACTACTGATACGTGCACATTTGGACTGGGATGATGCCCTTTTGTTATTTTCCAGGTGAAATCATCTCTATTATGCATACCTTTCTATAAATAGTTATTAGTATACAGCAGCGTTCCAGTTGTTAAAATGTCAATATTGCACCACATTGTAGGCCTACTGTATCAAACCAATCATAAAATCAGGAGTTTCAATATTAGGACTAAAGAGGAGACAAAATAGTAGCCTATATATATATATAGGCCTATATATATAGACATAAATAAATTTTATCAAATTCACATTTATTCTTTTTCACGTCCTAATCCATGTGCAACTAATTCTGACATCCTTTATATATTATTAAAAGTGAGCCATTAAAAAAACTAATGGTTTTAAATGCATCTGATTGAATCGATAATTTTCTGCATGGAAAAGTCCACAGATTTGATAGATGATGAGAGAAGGGTTAAATGGAACTGCACTGCTTCTGAGGATGCCAGTTTGAATTAAAATTATTTTTCGCTATATGGTAATGTAAATTTTATTACTTTGAAATGCTTACATGCAGTTTTACTTTAGTTGGTATATACAGTAACTATACAAGCTAGCATTTATAGTTTTCACTTTGTTTTGTAAACATTTTTGGTATTTTATGAGATAGGAAGACTATTTACTGCATTAAATAATACATATATGGATAAACCATGTACTTTTAGTTTTGCCTGCACTACTGTTTACATTTTAAAAAAGAAGTAGACCTACATTTCCACTCTTCAAAAAATTTAAGGAAACATAAATATTTTCTTCTTTTTTATCTGAGCTACAGACTCTGCTACTCATATGAGAAATATAAACTGCTTTAGTTAGTGACATTCATTTTAATGTTGAGTGTTTTTGATTTTACCAAGTATGTCACCAAAAAGTGGTTTTTTTATGCTTGGTGGTGCAAGTACCAGGATCCTATGTAATAAATCATTAATTTTGTGTGCAGGGATACATACCATGCTGCCATATATATTAAATGACACTATTATCTGAACATTTTTTTTTTTAATCAAAAGTTTTCCAAATGATTGCAATGAAAATGAAGTTTTAAGATAATGAGGTATTTCTACATTTGACATAGGACTATTATGAAATGCAAAATGTTTATGTGCTGTAACACGTTTTAATTACTATAGGGTAAGATTGCAACAATCAACTTTAATTTCAAGGAAAAGCAAATTCTACAGGCGGTTAGGTTATATAATATGCTGTAAAACCATTCAGCCGATAGTGCTGATTTGTGATTTTAACTGAAAAAAATTTAATGTACGAGCTACATGAAATGTATTTACTTGCATTTTAAACTAATGATTTTATACTGACCAGATACCTATAGCTCATATATCGCATTGATCAATAGAACATGGTGTTTATTTTGTAATCAATTGGACTGGTCAATTTATTTCCATGATTGTCCTCTTTGATGGCCATTGTTTCTCAACATATTTCGCTTGTCACAACTAAGCAATAAAACACCCACAAATTAAAATAATTATAAGCTTTTTAAGTCATTGTTTCACATATTCTTATATTGATAAATAATGTCTTCCAAAATAGAGTAAATTTTGGTAAAAAGTGCCAAATTATTATTGTTATTGTAGACATATTTTGAGCACATTTTCCTATATTTTCTATGTATAGCATTTCATAGGTAATAATTTCTAATTCATGAATTTTTCCAAATTTGCGAGAATGGATCCCACATATTTATTTTATAAACTCTCTCTAATTATTTCTTAACAAGATTACTTTAGATTTAACATTTAATTTTTGTAAGTAGTGCCGATACTGTGTGTTACTAGGAATCTGTCTGTACTTGCGCACTTATGTGGACTTGCATTCTAAATAATTATAGCGCTGTTCTACTGATATAAGCCTATGTTAAGTATGATAGTTAATCTTAACTTGAAACATGAAATACTTTTATTTAGCGATAAAGGTTGGTGACACAATTAAATCACTGCTCTGTCATCAACCTTATCTACTTCATTTAAAAAATCGATATGTGACATTTAATGCTTTTAATATAAAATATTGGATCCTCACATATGTATGATTACTTTACCAGGATATAGCAAGTAAAGTGTTCCGTAGGTAACATTAGGTTCCATTGGGTAAAGCTTTGAGTTTAGATTCGGAGATTTTGAGTTGTGCTTAATTGGATAATTGCATTTATATTTGAAATTGCACTAATATCCCTAGTGACAGGCTGTACTTTTCATACCTGGGTTTTTTAATTTTATTTCAGGTTTATGAAGTAGTTCACTTATGATTTCTTCTGAAGAATTACATAATGAAAGTGTCTGAATGTCAAACATGCTGTAGAGCACTTCCTGGGAGGATAGCCAAGAATGTCAAACTGTTTCCAGAAAGACTTTCTAGGAAAAAATATATTGCTGAAGCCACTGTAGGGAGCTCAAACCTAAAAAGATGCCTTACAATTTTAGATCTTACTTTCCTAGGTGAGTAAGGATCATTTTTTTAAGCTAGCATTTCCAAAATATTGGAAGATTTTCATACCGCTTTAAAATTTTAAGTTGTGTGTTACATATATAAATGTAACACAATCTATGTTAAAGTATTCTTAGTTTAGCCGTAGCTAGTAAGGCCCTAGCTCTGTGAACAATTTATTGTTGCACAAATAACCTTTCTACTAACAAGTTAGTTTAATAATGGAATTTTAAGCTGCATTAAATCTAGCGTTCAATTCAATTCAGTGCCCTACGATCAACATACCATGATGCCATTTGGTAGGGGGGTTATCCCATTATCAGGAGGATACTCCCACTTCAGTATGCTTAAACATCATAGTTAAATTGAATTCATAATAATTTTGAGCTGTTTTAAGGCGATTACTCCATTGTCTTATTGAATTTTAAAAACAGAAGCAATAATAAGCATCCGTTCTATCACGCATTGACTTCAGAAGATTGGAATGTACATGCTTGTTTGAAAATATGAAACTAACTAAAATTATGAGGCAAATTAAACCTGTTGAATGAACTTACGCGTAAGTCATCCCTTCGAGACTGCAATGATTCCCAGTTTAAGGAATGAATCATCTAGAATGGAGCCGCACCAGCGTTTTATAACACGCATCTTTAAGTAAAGAAGGGCAGTTTCTAAATATCCTGTGAATAAATCTCACTTGTTGATTTGCTTTACCTGCCATCTTTACTTAATGATTTGCTCATTCCGCAGGACTGTGAATGCCCAGATACTTCATAGAAGTTGCCTCAATCCAATTTAAAATAACTGATATATATTTTAAATCTTTAAACAAATAGATGTGTAATTTGTGCAGGTTTTCAGTAAAAAATACAAATTTTTTTGCAGTTCTCCAGGTTTTTTTTTTCTGCAGGTTTCTTTTGCATTTTTTTCCCCCACAGTTGCTCACATTTTATTCTACTCATAAATCACATTATTCCATTGTTTTATATTCTAATTCCAGGTATTGGTAGTACACTAGGTCTTGGAATATATGTACTTTCTGGAGAAGTTGCCAGAGAAAATTCTGGCCCAGCAATTATAATATCTTTCTTAATTGCAGCAATAGCATCTATGTTTGCAGGTTAGTCATTTGTATACCCAGGCATATTTTAAATATTCTATATTTTTACATTTGTCAAAATCAGAGCTTTCAATTATTTTGTAGGTTTATGCTATGCCGAATTTGGTTCTCGTGTGCCACGTGCTGGGTCAGCATACGTGTATAGTTATGTGTCTGTGGGGGAATTTATAGCTTTCATCATTGGATGGAACTTAGTTTTAGAATATGTAATAGGTGTGTGGGCATGTGGGAATTCATAGTATTTTTTTGTCATTTTAGAATCTTATCTTATATAGTTAATGCCATGAATATTAATGTTGTAGGTACTGCAAGTGTTGCCCGAGGGTACAGCGGCTACTTGGATTCACTAATTGACAATGCTATGCAAGATGCTTTTAGGAGAACTATGCCAATAGATGTGCAATATCTCGCGACATATCCCGACTTTTTTGCATTTGGCATCACGGTTTTACTAGCATGTAAGACTCCATAAGATGAATGAATATTAAAATGTAAAAAATATGGTGCTTATAGGCTACACTGCATTTTTTTTACAGTCATGCTCGCCTTTGGAGTGCAGGAGTCAACCAAAGTAAATAATGTATTAACATGCGTCAATCTGCTAGTCGTTGTGTATGCCATTATCTGCGGACTTTTTAAGTCCGATATCAGTAATTGGGAGATACCAGAAACTGAAGTAAGATTTATTTCCTTAAAAACTAATACTAATGAATATTTTATCAGTCCTGGAGACAATTATTAGACTCGTTATTTATACTTGAAGTATATTTTAAATGATCTTGGCCTGTAATAGCACAATGATAGGGGGACTAAAAGAAACTCGTTTCCTGTAACATGTTAAAGATTTTTGCAAGTAGATAGGCTGTTATTGTTTTTTTTTACTTTTTTTACAAAAAAAATTAAAAGAATTTAAAAAAAATTACAAAACTTTCGACATTTATTTATAAAAAAAATGCTGGAAATCATGCTGAGATCATGGGTTTGAATGCTATTTGGTCAATAAGAGCTTTGTCTTTATTTTCCCCAACCTTAATTCTTAGGATTTATACCCCCCCCCCTTCCTTCCCCCAATCCTCTTCTCTCAAATCTGCCCCTGATTCTAGTGAATGATGTCTTAGTTAAACTTATTTCACAATATGTAACAAGTTTGGCACAAATGGCACGTCTATTCTTAACTGATTGTTTAATACAGCATATTTATGAAAACGTTTTGTGGGTGTGGGAGGGGAGGGGGCAATGTCCTTACTTACCATACTGTCATCTCTTCACCCATCCCCCACTTATTTTTAGAATTTCATGTCCGAACCTCTCCCCTTTTGGCATTATCTCCTTGTGAAGTTCTAGCAAAATATTCTTAAGAATAACTAGGAAAAGTTTAAACTGAAGTTTACACTTCTGAAATATTATGAAAAAAATTGCTTTATGCCAGGGTATATAATTATACACGTTGTGGAGTTGTTATGTATTGAAAATGTCCATTTTGTTTCTAGTTTTTCTACAGATTTTTTAGAGATGCAGAAAAATTGTAGAAAAAAAATCACAAAACTGATCACAATGATGATCAATTGTCAAAAAAATGCAAAAGAAACCTGCAGAATAAATTCATATTTTATACAGAAAACCTGCACAACTTATATATTTATTTGTTCCATAAAATGTAAGATATGTATAGTTCAGCTACACGTTAACTGCAGTTTAAGGATGACAGTACCTGAACTTTAAACTGCAAATCAATTGCAACAAATTTGAAGTATCTGCAGACTTTCTTGTGCTGGAATGCTGTTGTCACATTCTGAATTTCATTCCATGCAACTTAATTTTCACAGGTTCCTTCATATGGTGGTACTGGTGGCTTCATGCCCTTTGGCGTGTCTGGTCTGATTGCCGGTGCAGCAAAATGTTTCTATGGTTTTGTAGGATTCGATTGTATTGCTACCACAGGTAAGAAATCTATTATGATTTATTAATGGGTGTAGTAATCAGCTATTAGTCTGAATTTCTGATTTTTTTTTTTTTTCATTTAGGCGAAGAAGCCAAAAATCCCCAACGAAACATTCCAATTGCCATTATTTTGTCTCTGTTAATTGTATTTTTGGCCTATGCGGGTGTATCATCAGTTCTGACACTTATGATTCCATATTATGCACAAGATGAAAATGTTCCAATTCCATACGCATTTCGACAAGTAGGCTATCCAATTGCAGCTTGGGTAGTTTCCATAGGAGCCTTATTTGGACTTTCTGCTAGGTAAAACAAATTTTATAGGATGACATTTTGACTCATTTCTGTTTTCATTTTTTTAAACGGTAATATTGGATTCTTCGCTTCAGCTTGCTAGGAGGAATGTTTCCACTTCCTCGAGTACTCTATGCAATGTCTTCCGATGGCCTTATATTTCGCTTTTTGAGCATAATTAACCGTCGATTCAAAACACCATTTATCTCCACCATTATTGCCGGAGTTTTTACAGGTTAGCTGTTTTATCTCTTATTTCATTAGCGCATTGAAATTTAGTTTGAATCTTATATTCAGGCTTTGCACTGTTTTTACAATCGTTAGGTTCTATGGCATTAGTATTTGATACTAACCAGCTGACTGATATGATGTCAATTGGAACACTATTAGCATATACATTAGTTGCAGCATCAGTGCTTATTTTAAGGTATTTTTGTTAAATTTGTATTAGTTTACTCTTATTGTTGTTTATGAAATGAATTCTGTATTTTTTAGGTATAAACCCGATGAACCTGCTACTTCCATTAATGAAGATGATAGTGATAGTTACCAAGTAAATAATTCAAATGACCGAGACAGTTCCGCTGCAAAAATTACTTGTCTTACCGTTATGAGGCAGATGCTTAATCTTGATCGCGTGAAGGCACCAAATGATCTTACCAGCACAATTGTTACTTGGGCTACTTTAACTATGGGTTAGTAAATAATACATGTCATATTTACCTATTTACATAGGCCTAGGTTGCTTAACATTTTTGAATTGAAAAAGGGAATCATTTTATAGAAATGTTTAGATTTAAAAGCGATGTGGGCATACTTGGTTTCCACTGACTACTTATTAACCTAGAATCAGTGTCTGATGGTCAAGGTCCGGACTGGACCGGCAAATCCAGTACGAATGCTGGCCTATCTTGCAAAGTCAGACTAAAGGTTTTCTTGATTTACTGGCATATGAAGCCTATTTTTTGAAAGGAGTATTTTTATAAAGTTAAATTTTGAAGTATTTAATAATCTAGATCAATTTAATACAATTTGGTATTTAAAGAGGACCAGCCCATTATTTGGACGCAGCTCTTATTTTTAATAATGATGAATATGACAGATGGAATGAGCAATGTGTAAACACAGGCAGGCTTGTGTTAAATGGGAAGATTTTAAAACACTTACCAAATTCTTTAAAATATATAGGCATCCTATATGAAATATAAATATACCCTTTTCTATGCAGAAATTAAATACACCCTTTTTTATGCAGAAATGTAAGTAGCTACTGCTGCTTTACGTTTCAGTGTACAAGAGCTGGTTTGTATAAATCGTGTAGTCAGCATAGTTGAGACGCGTGGCATTTATTGGGTATCCGCTGATATTCGGCTCACTGATGAATCCTGTCCCTTACTTGTTTATTTACGGCGGAAGGGAAGGGGTGTGGTTGGGTAGGATACTGTACTCAAATCTAAGTTAGCTCTCGGAAAGTAAAAAAGCATTTTGTACTCTGAATAGTTTTGTATTTTAAATCTATTTTCTACATAAGGTATTCATGAATTCAGGGTGTATATGAAAATTTTAATCGTGGGTATTTTATTTTCCAGGCGTCTTACTGACTGCTTTCAATGCTATTGTGATATTTGCATATGATTACATTGCCGATGCAGAAGCTTGGGCAGTTTCAGTAACTTGTATCCTCGGTGTTCTCTCAATTGTTAACGTTGTGATTATTGGCTTACAACCAGCAAGCAAAAAGAAATTAGCCTTTAAGGTAACTAAAAAGGCATTTTGTATATGGTTATTATACACTGTGTTGCATAAGTCTCTTGAGACTTGTTTTTATAGTGTTTTACTCTTATTTAGGTTCCATGGGTTCCTTTCATTCCTGCTCTAAGTTTTTTTGTGAATACTCATCTCATGTTGATGTTATCGCTGGCGACATGGGTACGGTTTGCTGTTTGGATGGTGATTGGTAAGTCATTGATTCTTTCATTTCTTTTATATCAATCTTAAGATTATGTCTCAAGTTGAGTTTAAGAGTTCATTAGTACTCAGTAGTGAAGAGATTGAATTACTCAATACAAATTAGCGATATCGAGTGATTTTGCAGTCTTCCTGATAATTGGGTGGGTGTGGGGCGGGGAGAGGGGGAATTATGGCTTCCAATGGATCTTGCTGCCGCCTGGGCAATGCAATGGTTCGGCTGCTCTTGCTTGAGCAATGCAATGGTTCCGCTGCTGCTTGTTTGTTTGTTTGTTTGTGAATTCCCCTACCGGGCTACGAGCTTATCGCTCTATGCCCTTCCTGCCGCCTGGGCAATGCAATAGTTTTGCTGCTTTCTGTGAAACAGTAAGCATTAATTGCTTTACAGCACTTGATTTAGCTTTGATCAAGGATAGTTTAGAGTTTATAAGATTTATCATACTTGAGTAAAGTAATTATAGTGTTTAATAAAGGATGTCCCGATTTTTTTTAGTTTTTTTTTATATCCTCGCTCCCTCCCCATGATTATTTTTTTTAATTTTGTCCGAATTTTTCACTCTCGTCAAAGGACGTCTGCAATTTGCATATCTATCTACTCCTTGCATAAGTTATCAATTCATACAAATGTAGGTAACTGTATTGTATTTAAGAAAACATAGGGCCTACAGTACTTGTAGTGACAAATGAATAATCGCATGTTGCATGGCAAATGATCTAAGGCTACAATAGATCTGTTTTATTGCAAAAGATATTTTGGACATCCAAAATGTGTACACACCTCATTTCTCACTTGTCCAGTTTATCCATTTTTGGATGTTTCCTCTTCCCCCTAAACTCTATTCGGTGCATTTATATTTATATTTATATTTCAATTCAATAAGTTACTGTAGAATTACCCATCATTTTTAATATGATCATAATGGAGCCCTATCTATTGGAAGCCAATTGCAGCGTCCAATTATATTTGGTGAAAAGACCAAAAATAGGAATCCGTTTGAGTCCGAAATTTGTTTTTATCACAATGGGGTTCAGGGTAACATACTTTGGGGTGCTCTGACTTATCTTATAAATCGTGGCTCATCTTATGACGGCTACTTGTTTGAAATAGCATTTATTATTTGAATGAAAATGTGCAGTAGTGTAGAGTAAATGTGGTTGCTTTTAAGCGTATGCAATACTTTCTGTTCATGAATGTGGAGACTTGTGCACAAATTATGGAAAATTATATAAAATAACCACTATATTTCTTTGGAATACATATTCTTTAGCCTTCTGCATAACTGATGCCAGATAATTTATTTGTATAAATTTATTTAAGAAGATAACAAAAAATGAACAACACAATTATTAAATTTACTTTTGAAGTATTGAATGTTTTTATCGTCATTATTTTAGGCTGACGTTAATTAGCACGCTCCTGTTTAATTGGCTTTTTCGTTTAGTAAATTAGTATGCTTGCAAATCCTTATTAACTTGTCTTGCAACTTGTCTTATCAACTGGTTCAAATGCATGTTTTGTAGTTTTATTTAAAATTTCATATAGTTGAATGCATGAACAACTGGCTTTTTTGAATTTGCATGTTGCATGACTTTTTCTTACTTGTAGGTTTTGCAATTTATTTCTTGTATGGCATATGGGAAAGTTCGGAGGAATATGCTCGAAAAGGAAAACAACCTCCAAATAGGAATTTGAGCATCGAAATGCAAAATGTTAAAAATTCTAATAAAACGAAGGATTTGGCAGAATTCTCGGCTGACAACGATCCAGTTACTAGTCAACCAATTAGTACAATTGAAGTTAATGAGGAATTGGCTACTGCTCCTGTGGCAAATGACCATGAATTACCCTCTGTTTCTGAGATGGAAGGGGACATATCATTGAATTCTCCAGATTGATTTCTAAACAACTACGTGCACAATTTTTAAATATGATTAACCAGTAAATGATCATGTGGTGCCTTGCGATTCTAATGGAATCTTACAACCATTTTAAATGACAAGGCATAATTATGTGACTACTCTACTTTCTTGCCAAAATTCTTCAAGGCTTATATCTTGTCTTTTTTGATAATGACATATTAATTTATTACCAAATTACATCCTTTACACAGTTATATTTGATTATTTTATGAAGTTGACTTGTCATGACAATTATACTATGGGCACTATTTTAATCTGATTTTGTACAGATAGTAAATATTTTATTTTTATAGCCAGCTAAATTATATGAATTTTAGCATCACCCATGTCATTTTTAATGTGTAACACTATTCCATGATGAGGAAACATTGTAGCATAAGCTTCATAATTATTTAATTGACAAAGTAAGGGGTAGGGGTGGGGGTGGTAAAAATATATTTTTGGCTAATCCTGGGGTATAGGATTGCAAACTAGCTTTACACATCGGTAATCTTGTATATGACGTTAAAAATGTCACCCGCTTTGCCGGCAGACTTATTCTTGATCCTACCATACTGGGTAAAATAATTCACTGACATCAGAATTTGGAAATCATATAAATACCAGCTGGGATACCCAGCATTGTCTGGGCATTTAGCAGGGTGTCTGACCATCTAGAAAACCTGGAAATGTCAGGGAAATCAGTATTGTCTGGAAATGTCATGGAAATTTATTCTGTGTCTGTAAGATCAATATTGTTTGGCAGGTTTTTTTAAAAAATTCGGTCATATTTATTTAAATCATTCGATTTTAGCATTGCTTCATAACTAGTTACTTTGGTTATAATAACCCTACTCTTGAATTGGATTAATGCTGAAATTAAGGAGCTTAATTTGCATTATTTGGTGTACATACAAAGATTTTGCTACATCATTGTTTTTTTGTTTCTGTTGATTAAGTCTGCATTTTTTGTGCTTTATCGATTGATGTTGCACTTTTATTCTGCCAAAACAATTCATTGTTAGATATGGTTTCTAATAGAATGATTTCTTATGGTTTGATAGTTTCCAAATGCTATTGTAGTTTTAATTGTATATATCAATAAAAATGAGTTTAAAATCACCTTTGTACATACAGTGGAAATTTGTGAATAGTTGTCTGAAAGGCCTGGAAATGTCAGGGGAATTTGTTACTGGATTTGGCCAGACGCCCTGCCTGCTTTAAGGGCTTTTAGAATTAACCAAGGATAACTGCAAATGCATACAGTGAAAGCCTTCCCCCATGATCTAATTTGGGTAATTACTGTGAGGTTTGGGGTTTGTTTGTTTGTTTGTTTGTTTGTTTGTTTGTTTGTTAATCCCCTACCCGGCTATGAGCTTATCAGCTTATCGCTCTTTAAGCCCTTCTTGGGTGGGAGGGTACTTGCGGTCGTGGCCGACTAATGGGAACTGCCCCAGCATTCCTATAAGAACCACGAAAACCAATTCAAGGCAGCCGACCTTGGGAATTGAACCCAGGTCTCCCGAATTCCAAGCGGGAGTGTTAACCACTGCACCACCTTAGCTCGGTTGAATGTTTTGAAACTGCAAATGCACCCTTGCAAGAGAACAAACAGACTGACATTTATATATAGATTAAAAATATGACTTTTCAAAAAATAGTTAGATTCAAGTTAAATAATACAGTTAATCATTTTTCCAGCAAGGCCAATTTTTTTTTCTGTTGTCAGTTCCGAATTTTGGAATTGCCAAGCTGTACCAATTTCTGGTTTCCACTGTTCAAATTATCGATTTAGTTACAATTTAGAATTTTACCTAACATATCTTGACCTATCAAATAAATGAAAAAGAAAAAGTTACTATATGCTCTACGAACATCAGGCTTTCAGTGCTATAGAGTCCTAGTAGCCAAATATTTATGGCTTTCTTTTTCCTGAGCGCTGATTCCAATTGCACGGTAGCCAAATTTTGTTAAGTTTTCTTAGCCCAAGATTGACTGAAAGAAATGTTTGTTTATGACATAGCACGACAGCTGATTTCTTGACTTGTAGAATGATTGCATGGATCATTAGTAACGTACGTTATTAGCCTTTATTTGGTATTGCACTGTTATTGATTTTGAGAATAGAAAATGGTCACCCGTTATAATTAGAAATACCTCAAGGTGGGAAGGTCTTTCCCTAAGTAAAATTGGTTATATGGTTGGGTCACATACCACGTCTTCCACTAATGTATATATCATACAGCCTGGATGAGTCTAGTTGGAAAAGAATGCAAAAAGCCTCGATTTCGTGGCCTGTCCTCGCTACGCTCGGACTACGGCCCCAAAACCTTGGTGTTTTTGCATTTTTTTGAAACCGGACTCCCCAGGCTGTATCCTAGCTACACATACATAATGCTGTTAGATAGAATGAAAACTCAAGTAATACTGTTTCAAGTTACAATAACATAATTTTAAAGGAAATATGATTGAAATACAATTAATACTTCATTACAATTTGTATATTAATCACATATGGTGATGGTGACAATAGTTAGCTAGGGTAAACTAGAGGTTGGCGGCTCTGTAGACTTTTCTTTATTTATCAAGCATGGGCTTATTTAGTTATGTGGTTTCCAGCATAATTGTAGTGTCAATTTTATTAACTGCATGAATTATAAACTTTATTTTTCTGTGCCATGTGGAGTATATTAAACTTGTCAATATATATATGTTTGAAAGCTTGGATATGTTTTGAAATAGGTTCTTTAACAAAATGTTTGATAGAATGCAACAATCCAGTTGCAATTTTATTGCAGTTTTAATGCATGTATAAGAATTGCAATCTGGAGTGCAGTCAAGTTGAGTCAACTTCAATAATTATTTGTAATATATGAGAATTGTATTTCTCCATTCTGTAAATGTGAGTTTTCACATTTAATTACCAAAAAGCTTGCACTGTAGTCTATGTAGATATAATGAACATTAATATCATACTGAATGCAATGCTTTATCTACCGGTAACTTGGCCTTTTTGGGCTGATCAATGCACCTTCCCAGCTTTAGGCATTTCTTGAGCTTATGCACTAATGCTTGTATGTAATACGAAAGGTAAGAAGTTGTTTTTTAGTTTATAATTTCTATTGAATAATAGACAAGTTTATAGGGCACATGGATAAATTGTACAATTTGGTTGCAATTTTGTTCTAGGTTTTCTAATATATATATGCTACGGCTGCAAAAATAGTTCTGAAGAATATCGAAGAGATGGACTTATTCCACCAACACAAGAATTTGATTATAGCCAAGAAGAAACTGTTCCGATGATTTGCTCAGATGATAGCGAGTGATGTCTTGTCAGTTCTCAAGTATTATCTGCTCATCCAACTGTGAAATTTTACAATCTCCCGTTTCCAATTATGTATTCTTATATGATATAAATTATTTTATGGGAAATATCCCTCTTATTGTACACATTTATATATATTTCAATACAAATAATCCAATGGAATAAATATATTATTCATTGCAGTATCTCTTATTTCTTAATTTTGTGATGAGTTGTTTTTCAACATAGAGATTTTCTAGCAAAAAGTAGACTGGGAGTTGTGAAAAAGTGCATTTGGAAGGAGATAAAATCATTGCTACAGAAAGGAAGAATTGAAAAAAAATCACACTAGGTGTGCAAAGATATTATCTAGAACTTCTTGGATAATATTTTGGACAATGTCATTCAAAAGCAAGGGAATCAATTCTTTCACAAGATTGACAAAAAATTCGGCTATAAGATCAGCGAGGTAGTCAAATGGCCCCAAACCAAATACGGAAATGTCAATGAATCCAATATCTGTTATTTGGAAATCGTCTACAAATGGTGTAATAACTCCCGATACTGGATCTTTGATGAACCGCAATGCCAGTTTGACATCAACATTTTCTATTGTCGCCGTAGCACCGCCACTGATCGTTACACCTAATATGCTGTTAAGAAAAGAACAATTATTGAAGACTTTTTGTTTATCTAGAATTAGTAATTAGAGTTGAAGCTTTTAATTTGATGTTCGATACGTACTCAAACCAAAAAGAAAAATTGCCAGCTAGATTTGTCATCTGAACTTGAACTGTGATGTCTAACGTGTTGTCAGCATGAATTACTGATGCATCCCCGATCCGTACCATTGATGAATAGCCACCAATCCAGGCATCATAGTGGACACCTAAGAACTCACTTTCTGCTATCTCATATGGATCCAAGTGCCTGAAAATTAATTAATTTGTATACAAAATTAATGTTGATGCAATTGCCAATATGTTTTAATGTGAAATGAGGCCTGATTCACTGAATATTATTGTAATAAAATTATTATAGCATACTTAGCCAAAATCATATCATTTGCAAGTTGTAATACATTGTCAATAAAGATATTCGCATCAAAGCTTTTAAGATTGCCTTTAATTGCTTGTCCCATTGCCTGGAAGTTAATTGAAAAAATGGTTAAACTTGCATAAATATTAAATAGATATATGTAAAGGTAATGCCTAATGTTTTTTAACATTATTATAGCCGTGCAACTTATGTTTTTAATGTAGTTAAAGTTAATTCGGTTGAATTTGCAAGGGATTTTGCATCCCGGGTATTGCAACTTACCCTTGCATTTTCTCTTGCATTTAACCAGGTTTTTCCATGTTGAGTCAATTTGCTTGTTACACCTGTTTGAGATAAAATAGGTGAAATAGTTTGTTTTTTAAATAGTTGGGGATTTTTGTTAAAAATAATGCAGCATAGTATTGAAAATATTGGTATCATGATATTGGACCATACTGACATTTTGCAATATTTTCCCAATAGTCTATAAAGCCGTAAAGTAAATACTGCTGTGGGTATCAATTTTGGTTAATAGAATTTTGCATGACTTAAAATAATAAGAAAGCATCTGCATAGTTATTACAGCTAGCGTCTGCATAGTTATTACAGCTAGTTTTATTCAAATGTGTTGATGGAAAATATCTATTTATTGGTTTAGTAGATAAGATTATGGTATTTATAGAAATTGTTTTTGGGACATATTTTAAAAGTGCAATTATAATTTTTATTGTGAAATCGTTTTACAATTGCGTACAGGGTATATACATGAGCCAGTAATGCATGTTATCTATAAGTAATAAACAACAATTGTGTAATGCATGTTTATTATCAAATGAAATGAAGCTTACTCGATTTTGAGCTTTGAGAAACTGATACAGCCATCAGTATGCCAAGAGCAATGAAAATAATATGCTGATGACGCATTTCTATGATTGTGATGATCTTGAATGCCTAACTTTGAAAAAAAAATTTGGTGTAAATTGAGTTAGATATGGCATAAATTAAGATTGAGAGTTCTTGGAATTATATGCAGAAAATCTAATGAATCGTTTATTAGCCAACTATATTCATTATTGTAATTTAGGCCTCAAAACTTTGGAAAGTATATAATAATTTTCTAACACAGAGAAACATCCATAATATATATTAACCCGACCATTTTTTGACAGTTTAGTGAATTATAAACTATTTATTAAATTGTTAATTAATAATAAGTATTACTCTTAATTTGACACAAATATCTGCAGAAAATTATTTTTCAAAACTTAAATGTAATGCATATGAAAAAATTCTTCATGCACCTTAATTCTGAAATGCATTTTTTGTCGAAATATATAATTATGATATTTATTTCCACAGACCAAATTTTATGCAACTTTCCCTAAAAAGACTTAATGTTTATCTAAAATTCTATATTGCTTTCTAAATCATTTCAGTCGTTCACTGCAATAAAAATGTTATATCTAAGCTGAACGATTTTCAGATCAATTTTCTATACACTTATTTTTGATTCAATTGATAAAAAAAGCTGTTATAGAACTTACCAGAAGTTGTAAAGTTGTAGAATAATATAAAATGAATTATACCTTTAAAACACTGTTTTATATTAAATGTGCATGGCATCCTTTGATAAGATAATGCTCATATATTTGTTTTTAGCTTTTCACCCAAATCAGTTTATTGATATTAACGTATACAATCAATGCCTATTGCAAAATAACAAATCAAATGATTATCTTTTTGTGGTATTAGAGTTTTCTTGCTTGAAATATCTCTCAAGTATTTTTGAATTTTCACATTTAAAAACTACTTTTAAAGGTGAAGATCATCCTAAAAAATTTTTACCTACGGAAAATATATTTCACAAAATTCCACAACCAATTTAGCATGGTCTGCATGTCTATAGAGTTATTTATTAAAATTAATAAAATCAAAAGGTTTAACAGCTCTTCAGCAAACCTACATTTTGTGCATTTACTTTATTTTATTAAATATTAAATTGCTAGACAGAACATGGTTGTGAACTTTTGAAGATGTCGTTTTGCCCAATATTTTTTCCGGTGGTAAAAAGTTTTTTATACAGTGAACTTTTCCTTAAAATAAAATTTTGAAAAAGAAAATTGTAATGGTTTGGCATAGAATTTTTGTGTTCATCTTGCAATTACATTGCAACGGTTGTCAGTGGATGGGCAAAGATGTCATCGAGTACTTGTTGAATAATACCCTGAATGACGTCATCAAGAAGGAAGGGCAATAAGTACTTTATGAGGTTCACTATGAAATCGGCAACAAGATCTGCGAGGTAATCGAAAGGTCCCAAGCCAAATACTTCGACCTCTATCTCCCCAATTGTTATTATTTGAAAGTCGTCCACATATGGGGTAACATATCCCGTAGCTGGATCCAGAACAAAACGCAATGCTAATTTCATATCAACATTGGCTATCGTTCCTGTTGCCCCGCCAGATATAGTGACACCTAAAACACTAATAAAATAAAAAAAATTAAAATGAATTTTTAGTTTGAAGTTTTGCTATTCCCAATTTAAAGTAATGCTTGAAGAAAAGTCCAAACACTTTATGCTTAACTTTTTACCAATTTTTTTTATAAATTTTAAAATTATATTTTTGTGCGACCACATTTAGTTTTCATTGAAATTTGTTTGTCTGAATTAACCTAAAAAGTTGGTCTACATAAAAAATTTTGTTTCTTTTAAAAAAAAGTTGGTAGAAGTCAGTACTTCTACAGGTTAATTACATCATGGATAATAAATTACTTAATTACATCGTTTATTTTCAATGTAGTAAAATGAAATTTTTTATAGTCCAGGCAATAGTCCGAAGTCTGCAATAAAGGGAATAAATTACACTATTTCTGTAGTAAACGTGTATCCACTGCATTAAAAGGGAATATTTTGAATTTGAAGTTACATTAATGCATTCTGCATATTTTGAAATTTCATATTGAAGTAAAAATCTCATCTTGAAATAAGTTAGGGTATTTTTAAAACAAAGACCAGAAAAAATGAAGAGGGGCATAAAGATTGAAATAATTCTTCAATTTGCTATATCACAAAAGTATTTTTTGAAAGAGATTTGTTGAAAAATGGATGTATCCATTATTTGACAATTATACGGCGCCATCTACGTTTCTACTAAGGGGTGAAAGTATAAGCAAAATTGACAAGAGTAAACCTGACAATTAGCATATAAGGGCAGTTTTAAGCCAGAAACAAAAAATTGCATTGGGCTAGAAAACAGGCAACTGAAGTTTACTCGATCACAACTATTTGATTTTGTCATCCTCATCAAGTCTATAGGTTCATATGCATATCCTTCTCCAGCCATTGAGTAAATAATATTAATATAATAATGGTTATCTTTGTATAACTCAACAGACATAACAATTCATTAGAGAAAAGTGATGTCATAAGGGAATGCTTTCAATGGTTTATAACACATTAAATTTGTGCTTTTTGATTCATTCAATGCAGTTATTATGCATGCAGTAGAAATGCAGTTTTAGAAACTTACTTTCTTGTGGTCATTTTTCCCCTGAAAACTGATTGAAATTCCGATTTAGGAAATAAATATGCATGAAATAGATGGATAGTTATACTTACTCAAATGAAAAAGAGAAATTTCCAAAAAGGTTTGTCATTTCAAGTTCTACTGTGATATCCATCGTATTGTCTGCTGTAATTATAGAAGCATCTCCCAGTCTAGCAATGCTGGAGTATCCACCAATCCAGGCATCATAAGTGGCGCCTAAGAATTCGCCTTGTGCAAATTCATAGGGATCTAGACCTCTAAATTATTAGAAACAATATACTTTATATGCATGCCTTATATAATTAAGTATTGGTTATACATTGCATGTAACAGACATGGTTTTATTTACACAAAATATATAAAAGTTTGATTTTTTTTCTACGAAATTTTAATTTAAATGAATTTTTACTACAAATTTTTCTAATATTTTATGTAGCTATAATGGGAGCTTCAGTTGACGTAATAAATACAAAAATATTTTGTTTTCAATAAATACATTTAAAAAAAAAATACTTACAATGCCAGAATCATTTCATCAACAAGTTGACAAACATTATCAATAAATATATTCGGATCAAAATCTTTGACATTTCCAGCAAGTTTCTGCTGCAGAATCTATATTTAAGTCACACAAAATGCAATCAGTTATAATTATAGACATAAAACAAAGTAGTTTTATCCCAAAAGTGGTTTCATGTTACCTTTTGATTTAAAATATTTTTTCCATATTCATTTATTCCTATAATGAAAAATCATAAATAAAAGTACTATATAGAAAAATTGTGCTAACTTTTCAAATGGTTCTTAAGTATATACCAGCGCACCTGTTTTTATCCTGGACTGAAATCCAGAGGATATAGCAACAATTCCTAAGAATACGATCAAAACACCTTTAGCTTGATTCATTTTGTATTTGTTGAATCCGAACCTGGAATATATTTTGAAAGTTTAGTGTTTAAATTGCTATATAGTTAAGTGTTTATATTCAATTTTAAGTTGAAATCCGAAGTTTATACCTAACTGAAATATCCTAGAAAAATTAATCCAATAAGTTTCTGTAACATCTAATTGACAATAATTTCATATATACCACTAACAATTTGCTGATATAAATCTGATATTTTTGCTTTATTTTCAAAGTTATCATCATTTGTAAGATAATATCTAATTTTGGCAACCACAGTTTAGTCTTTGCAATGCTACAGTTTTTATCAGTAAAGCATAATCGTGTGAGCTTTTGGCTGTACTGACTATATCTCAAATTGGATACTAAAAATCCTGTGTAAAACTAAAACTAACAGATAAATAAAAAAAAAACACTTTATTGAATTATGTTCATAGGTCAATAATTATATCAGGAGCTAATTAAGTTTAAATATTGTGAAACATTTAGGTTATTATATAGGACAAAGTGCATGGATCCATCGCAGGTATTTCGAGTTTATTTAGGGTGACAACTGACAAGTCATCAAACTAACTATATATATCAAGCTTACTATGAAATAATTTTGCTTAAAATTTAATATATATATATGTATATATTTTTTTTTGGAATTAAAAATGGGGGACAAAGCTATACCATGCATTATACCTATAATTCATCCATTTGTTTTTAATTCAATTTACAATAATATATATTGTTAATAATAATCTCGTATATACAGGTAACATAAAATGCTATTATATGATGATCACACAATACCAACAACTCAAATATAGCCATGTGGCAAATATTATTGATTTTATTGGTACAAATATTTGGAATATGCTGGTTCAAATACCAGTTTGACTAGATACCATGCTTTCGGCGCTGCCACTTTGGCACCGGCGATTTGGCACGGCCGTTTCGGCGCACCATTTGTACAATTTTTTTAAAACACACCACAACATAATGCATTTTAAGTGCATTAATTTGGAGTAATTGAATGAATTTTGCTTTAAACAATGTCTTGACTTTTAAATGCAGTAAATAAACGTTTAATACATAAATTATTTGTAGTTATTCAAATGGGTAAAAACTTTGTTTCTTGAATTAATTATCTTCTTCTTATTGGTTCCGATTATGGATATCCATCTGTATACGGTTTGCATGCAGATTAATTTAAATTATGTATGCTAAAAACTACTTATGGTTTAAATTTTCATGCTGATGGCAAATTTAGTTTTGGTATTTTCAATATGCATGCATATAAACTTCAGGATAACATTAAACAATAACGTGCCAGTAAATGACTAACATTGATTGTATATTTCTGTTTTCCCTATATATGTATTTGCCATTATCTTAGCAACTCTATTATATGAAATTATATTCATTAACAATATCTTTGCAGAATTTCACTATCAAGTTTAGCTGATTTATTTTGTACTTTCAAAACAACATTTGATAACCTATCATTTGGATAGCTTTAATGGCTGTAATGTCTGAGATTGTACAATACTAAACTTTAAAAAAATTCCATTCATTAATGTATAATGTAAAAACGTTAGCACATTATTAAAAATACATAAGTTAATAAGCAATAATAAAGTATTTAAGAGTATTTGTGATTATGGCTTTCAAAATATGCACATCATTCGGCTGCAGTTTAATTCTCATTCTTTTATTTGAATCGGTGTACTGTAAAAGTAAGTTAAATATTTAAAAAAGAATGTTTATATTTCTATAGAATTTAAAAGTAATTAACAATGTCTATAGAGAGAAAATTAATTCATTTAATACATAAATATCCATGACAGGTAATGGAGGTTTCTGTAGTTCATTTGACACAACAGTTTCATTTGCTACCTGGACTAACAGTCAAAATGCAACTGATAATTGGAAATGGTCAGGATATGTAAAACCATATTTACAAGACATTCCAACGTTCAATGCAGGTTAGAATTATTCAAATGTGCTAAATTTTTGAATTAATTGATTTAATTATAGCTTTAGAGCATAAGGACACCATATGAAATTTACTTTTTACACTTTAATGTCCTTATATCCAATATGCAACATTAAAAGTTTAATCAGTGTTGTTAATTTGAAGTACTTATAAGCAGTTTAAAAAACAAAGTAATAAACTACTATAGTTTATAATGTAATATGTTAATGTTTATGAATTAAAGGCAATTGGTAGCATTAAAATTCTTTTAATCAAGGACACCATTTGATAGGTCATCTTTTCAAATTAATTTAAATAAATTAAAATCGTTTATTTATTAAAATGTTAAATTTGTGTTTTAGAATCAGACTATATATGGGTGGAAAATTTATCAAATTCCACTAGTACTGCAATTTTCAGGACATACAGTGAAGATACTGTGATAAACGAAGATGACAATGTTTCCATTAGCATATTCAGACACATAATTTTTGATGATGGGAGCCCCCGTCCAAAGCTGAGATTTGTAAGCGATTACGGAACACACTCAAAAGATATTCTTTGGAGTTATAATCAAGACGATTGGGACATTGCCCAAATAACATGTGGAACAAATGCAGAGCCATGCTGTTTATACTATCCATGTATTGGTTATGTAAGTGGTCCAAATGGGGCTATATTTTAACATTTAAGAATTATACTGTATAATCGTGTATATGATACATAGGCATGGTGCACAACATTCATGCATATATCGATGGCTTAATTCAGAAGTGGTGAATACGCCAATTTGTCAAAAATGAGATAATTATGCCATTGTGATCCTGGAAGTGTCCCCAATGAACCTAGTTCCAGAAATTAATTTAACCAGTAATCGTTAAAGTTACGCCACAACCTGTCGTTTCTAAGAGTTAGAAGTGGTGAATAGTACGATTCGTCAGTTTACATTTTAAAAATTTCTCCA
>JAQIXP010000346.1:0-28090 GCA_034700285.1 Proteroiulus fuscus
CAGCGGTGGTCAGGCGGGCCGGTTTGCATGACATCGCGGGCCGGATTTGGCCCGCGGGCCGCTAGTTGGTAACCGTTCTATGGGATGGCAGGATGCAATATTTTAATGTCTAGTTTATTATAATTATTATTATTTTTTTGTTGAAAACTAAAATGAAAATAAATTTAAATCCAATACTGTAATTTGTTTGCTTTGGCATTTATAGTGGTATAGTTGAAGCATCAAAACACTTGTTTTTATTTGTAGTGTAAAATGTCATTTCACTATTCTTACTAAAATTTACAAAATCATTTCACTATTCTTACTAAAATTTACAAAATCATTTCACTATTCTTACTAAAAATTTACAAAATCACTTCCCTGAACCAACCAAAAAATATTTCCCTGACTTTTACAAATAATTTCTGTCGGAAAAAGTACTAGTTTATCAGAAAAACTATAATGTGGATGACATTTTTATCAGATTACTTTCAATTATTTTTAACTTTCGATTTAGAAGGGTCATCCATAAAGTTTGGGAGATCACTGATCTCTTGGCAAGATTAATAATCATATGCTATTCATAAAGAATTTCCCTGACTTTCCAGCAAAATTTGGGATTTTCCAGCACCATTCTTGTTTTTGTCTACCCTGACTTTCCAGGTGTCACTCGCTGTTGTGATTGGATATTTATTTATTTATTTGCAATCTGGCTAAATGCTTGGAAACTTTAATTATTTTAATTGTTTACATTTCCCGATAAAATCAAAATTCAATTTCTCAAAATAAAAACTAAATCCATAACTGCACTGACACCATTTTGAACGACAGTGTCACCAGCCTATCTAGTGATGGCTAATGGCTGGTGGCTTTACCTAGACACACAGTCACCCTCATATCACAAAGTTATGCAACAAGCCACCATATTCAAGTGTAGGCCTACTCGTATGTAATACGAAATCTTCTATTATTAGCAGTTTTAGCACATATCATTTGCATTCCCTGTTATATAAAATAACGTTGCGTGTTTCATTAACCTAATAACTTGTCATACGAACCTATTGTTATCAGCTAGTGGCAAAGCGCCATTTTAACTAGAAATTGGCGTCAGTGTGCAAATTAGTAAATGAACAGGATAATTAACCAGCCCAGGATGTATAATGATTTAATCTGTCCCATTTATACGACATTATAGTTTGCGTGCAGCTTATCCTTGAGATAAACGCTTGGAAAAGTTTCAAAGTAAATTTATTCTCAGTCATTTTTTTTGACGAAATTAAGCAGCAAATAAGGATTTTGGATGCTGATAATAAGGGTGAATCAATTTAAAGAACTATGGGCAGTGACCACACAAGCATATACATGCATGTACCATTAATCCTGGAAGATTTTTATCATGCATGGATAAATGTAACAGTATATTCACTACGATTTTTGTATGCGAGGAAAGGTGTCAATTATACGAGGGATGCACGTGTGTGTGTAGGTGGATGGGCTAAACACTAGTTTACAATATTTTAAGAGGCACTCCTAGGTAAAAGTTGCATACAAACTACAAGGGCCAGCCTACTAATATAAGCCTTGAGAATGGAAAAAAAGGCAAGGTATAAGCCTTGGGGACAAGAAAAAAAAAAATGCAAGTTATAGTTGAAAAGAGAAGAGAACAACAGCCTAATATATTATTCTGGTCTAGCTACAGAACAGGAAGAACTAAGTGATTATCTTATTGATATATTCCCTTTTAGCATCATAAAATTGGTGCGATGAAAACCATCAAAATCGTATATGTTGTGCTTGGGGTCGTCCATAAAGTACGTATTACGGGGGAGGGCGACAGAGAGAGGAGGGAGATATTCACAATTAATATTTTAATAACAATATTAAAATTATAAAAATCCAATTATCTTAACAATCTGAAGATTGGTGACTAGACCAAATTGGGCACTTATTAAGAAATTTGTAAAACTCTATAGTAATAGCATTTGAATTGCAAGTAGCCTATATAATTAATAACCAACATAGCAAATCAATGAAGTTGAAATCAATAATGCAACCAGGTGATCTTTAGCAACAAGGGTGATTTATATACATATATATTCATAAATAGATTATTATTATAGTATCAAGAATTTTACTTGCAAAAGTAACATGATGGGGGTGTTCCCAAATTGTGGCAAGATGGGATGTGGGGAAGGAATCAGATGAAACTGTAGGCCTACTGTGTAGTTATTATGAAACCATAATTTATAGATAATCCCTTTTAGAAATATTTTGATTTTCTTGGCTTATTGATTTCAAAATTCAGGGGCCTGAATTCTGATATTTAAGTTGATATTACACTTACTAGATATGAATTGCTTTGAAAATAATAATTGCAGCAGTTTCCATATTGAATAAACCACGACGTTTGCTAAACACACATTAGGCGCCATTTTTCCATAGAATTTAAACACACACTGGAAGTTGGTGGCACCCTCTAGGACATGCGCGATGAAGTACACATGTTTCATGAGAGCTGATGCCTTTTATCCAGTAGAGGGCGCTATATACTGTCAGTAAAATGGTGCCTAGTGGGATTGCATTTTCAACCAAATCCATGCATGCATTCAGGACAGTTTATTCATTGATTGGTGGGCTCAAATGAAATTGCAATTTCCTTGCTTTCTTTATTTTTCATGCACTCCTCCTATATAACACTTCTTTTAAAGAGGGACATTCCCTTTAAGTTGCGAATAATTCAAGTAACTGAAGCAGGGCCGCTATCGAGTGATCAATTGGTAGCAAGATTCAAGGGCCTAGTCATTGAAAATTCACTATCTAATTGCTTTCTTACACATACACGTACAGAATGTAATATTTTGTGTATTTTGTGTAGGGCTTAACTATGCCCAAAATTACTGGTTAGCTAATTGACTTCCAAGCAACGAGCAAATGGATGGCCCAGCATGATGTGCATTATGTTTTAAAAATTTAAAACTCACAGGGAAAAAAACAAATAAGCAAACATCCAGCTCATACTCTACAAAGAAAGTTTTAATAACTTCAGCTCAGTTAATTAAACTTAATTTATCCGTGCAAGTGTCTAGATTCCACATGGACTCGTCATGTAAAATGGGTAGCACTTTTATGTGTTTGCTTTTTTACAACTGCTGACCCTCGTCTTATTAAACAGGAGCTATATAATGATGCATTTTCACATATTAACTCAAATTGTATACCTGTCATGAAAAGTGTACGTCGGTAAAGCGTCATTAAATGTGGCGGGTCGGCTGTTATATTGCTTTAAGAGAGAAAAAAAACCCTGAGTGTTATTGTTAGCTTGATTGAGTTGTTCCCTTATTGCCCGGGTGTAAGGCCTTTGAATATGGGCTAATTGGAAGTATACCTGTAAAAATAAAACTAATCTGTTGAGGAACGAATATAAAGAGCACAGGGGGTAGTTTGCCCTGAATTGATACTTGCAACAACAAAAACAGCCCCAAAAAGCAAACGGTGCCTTTATTACCAACTGACATGTCTTCAGGGATATGCTATCCCAGGTAATAAAAATGATAGGTACTTCATTAAAGAAGATTGGATTCACAAGTGGTATTCATTAGCAGGGAATAAGCTGAAGTTGACACTCAAAAAGAGCTTAATATAAATGTCAATGTGTATTGGAGAGGATTCAAATGGATCTTGGCACTGCTTATAGTATTCATTCGTAAAGATATCTCCAAAATACTCTTAATTAAAGCATGATTAAAGGTAATTCTGCACTTATGAGGAAAACAATCCATTGGAAAGCAAACGTTGTGTAAAATCTGAAAATAATTAATCGATAAAAAGTGTGGTTTGTATTCCTTGAATGTTTAACTAGATGACCTTTGTTACATGTTCTCTGCCAATCCCTGTATGAAAATAGGTTGAAATGATTGATTTATTTAGCCTAATTTTCTGTATAATCCTTAGATATCATGTGTTGATCTGTATGTTTTACATCTGTAATGGAGCCAACTACGGTTAATTTTGTTTGTTCACAAATCAAGGTTTGAAAAGACGTAAAAATTTGCCAAGAAATGTAAGAATACATTTTGAAAAATAAATTCTGTCACGATGTGTGCATTTGGTATAGCCTGGCCGGACGTATGCTAATTTTAAATAAGTAATTTCATTTGACATTTTGAGACTTGAAGGTGTGGGGCTATTAATGTTTTGTAAAGTGTGGGCTTATTTCAAATGCATATTTAAACTGTTTTTATTTCATTAGAGCTCCACTTTATGTATGTGGCATAAAAGACATTATTTTATAACGGAGGGGTTTTATTTCGACATTTGAGAACATGTTCATGGACATCATTCTGCCAAAATCAGTGTTGAAGCAATTAAAATACCCACGCGAAATGCCATTATTTTTTTAAAAAAATAAGCTAACCTATTTTTCATTGCAATCAATATGGTAAAAAATAAAACTAGTTAAGAAAAGTTTCTTAATTTTGCCTGACACCTTTAAAAAAAACAACATGTGCACTCAAAAACTAAAATGATAATAAGATTTACTGATAAGTTTTAAAAAAGGGTAAAAAAGCTGCTAGATTTAAAATAAATATACATAATTGGCAGTTAACTAACTGAAAAAACAGGATTTATAATAGATTTTACCCCATTTGTCAATCAAAGCATAATTTGAATAAGAGAACTTTAGCAGCAGTAAAAATGACAATGTATTTTTTATCAAGTTTCAAGTTTAATTACAAAAATATTATTAGGGATAATACTTATTTACGCCATGTCTACATATATACTAGCTAAGATACTTTGATAGGCTTTCTGAGGATCATAAAGAATTGCTTGCTTATATACTATGTGTCAATAGTTATTCATGAAATCACATCATTTACACGTTGGTCCCTATTTATCAAAGAAAGAAACTGCCGAAATATGCAAAAATTTAATTTAAATAAACAACTAACTCTATAATCTTCTGAGTTCTTGCCAAATAAACATTAAAACTGTGCATTTCGCGCTTTTCATTAGCAATTTTATTACTAAAAATAAGTATCAATTTCCAAATGCAAAATTTCAAGTATATGTTTATATGTCATTGATATGACCATTCAAAAACAGATAATAAAATTAACAGCATGTGATTTGCATTAAAAAACGATGATTCAGTGATGAGTAATTTAATCAAACATTATTTTATTGATTTAAATGGAAAACGTTTTTAATACTTTCAATTGGATAAAATGCACTTGCATTAAATCAAAACCTGTTTTCAATACATCGTGCCTGCAGTGAAAGAAAACTTATAAGGATCCATGCTTATTTAGGACCTTAAAAAAAGTTTGACTGCTAAATAGGGAAAATGATAAAGGTTGTACTTGGGAGTCACAAACCCAATACAATGTCAAAGCAGGTCTTAACCCAGAAAAGTATTAAAATAGGCCTTAAAATGAAATTCCCTATACATTATTATGTCGAATTTCTAATACCTTTAGCTTAGTATAGGTTTCAAAGGATTAACCAGTTAGTCCAAATTTCATTAAAGTGAAAATGGCCCGATCTGCATTGCATCAACATTATGCATTAAATGTATAGAATTAAGTCATAAAATGACTCAAACTTTTATAAATAATGGACAAAATATAGAAAGCAAAGTGAAATTTTCCAAAATATATATCAGACAAACATCTATGACCCCTGAAATCAGTCAAAAATCAATAGAAAAGGCTCTCAGGTACACGGTAAACAAGACCAGTTAGGCAATACTCTTCAAGTTTGAGATATATAGCCAAGTTCAACTTAAAATTTTCAAGTGTATGAAATGTAGAAAAAAAGAAATCTACAAATCCATCTAAATCTTTCTCCAAGTGGGACTCCATTGTTGAAGAATTCAACAATTGTATCCTCCTGTATACTCTTTTCAATATATATTTTCCTTCAGTCCAAAATCCACTCTTTTCCTCGTACTTCAGTTATATATCCAGCTAACAAGACTTATGAAATGTCTCTCTCATCATGCTCAAACACTCACGGTTCAATGGAGCCCTACATAAGACCACTATTTCAATGTCTTTCTTTTTCGTCAATATATATTTTCTACCCAACCTTTTTATCTGCCACCAATCTATACAGGTGCTCGGTCTGCAAAACGTCCACCAAATACAATGCAACATATTGCAAAAGAAAGCAACGAGACATAAAGAAAAACCTAAAAAGATAGATAGGAAACAGTGAAGACAAATTCAATTCTTTCTTAGATGAAGTAACACTTCCATAAGACCATCCGTCAGGCTGTTTGTAATGCCTTATATATGGGAGAAACCATACTTTTTATCTTGAGAGAGATAGATATATATACTAGAGGTTTTATGTGCAAAAACAGTTTTTTTTGTCTTTTCATCACCCTAAGACCATTTAACAAAGCCATCTGCCAAAAGATGTCTTTTTTTGTGATTCGTGGTTGTGGAAATGCCGATGTTTCATTAATCTTAATCTGCTTTAATAGTCTGAAAGAAGTTACACAAGTTCAACTGTTGCATGCATCCTTGCTCGAATACGTTAACTTGTACATCAGTGATAGGTTATAGTGCAAACAGTTAAAAGAAATTTTCAAATGAAGATGCATTGTGGAATCAAAGGGGAAGTTCCACTTCGAAAGAAGTGGCTTTTAGAAAAAAAAATACATGAAAAATTTTAAACTTCATGAAAATTCTAATTTGATTTAAGCCTACCAATCATTAAATAAAATGTCCTGAATACATGGATTCCGATGAAAATATAACGCCCAAATAAGCACCATTTTGCTGGTAGTATGTTGCGCCCTCTATTGGATAAAAGGCATCAGCTCTCATGAAACAAACATATATGCAAGTCCTAGAGGGCGCCAAAAACTTTCAGTGTCTGCTGAAATCTATGGAAGAATGGCACCCAACATGTATTTGGCGAACGTCGTAATTTCACCATTATGGAAGCTCTGCTGCAATTATATTATTGTCCCAGCCATTCGTATCTAGTTAGTGCGAACAACTTAAATATCCCTTGTTACAAAGTGGGATATTCCCTTTAAGATTTTTACACTAAGGCTAAACAGGCAAAAAAGGTCCATTGTTAACTGCCATATTTCTGACCTTAAAAGTGACGTAAATCAGTTTTAAAGTAACGTATAGAAAACTATTATACTAAGCAAGAAACTGCAGAAATTAGCATGGAACTATTTTTACTGAGAAATATTAGGGCTTTCTTGTAATTTGGTACTATTTATTGCTATACCAGTAGTGATATGGGTCTACTTAAAAGTTTTGGATGCAGGTAGTTTTGTACAGACAAATTTACGATAAAAATACTGTATAGTCAAAGAAAAAAGTTCATGTCTGGATTTTGCCGAAGAATTGCAGAAGGCACGTAAACGTCATGAAATCCATGGCACCAAATATTGGTCTGGGCTGATGAAAAACCTTTCAAAAGCACACAAAGGTTGCTATTCAACGGATATTTTGCAACCAATTCACGTACTTTTTCTTGTATATCTGTGTAGTTGTATTCGGGGAGAGGCGAATATAACATCTCTACCCCAAAGGTATAATTGGTTCAAAAAATGGAAACCGTATAGAGCATGTATGCATGGCTGTATTATTACATTCAAGAAAGTTTTTGGTATGGCCGCCACCTACATTTCATCTTTTATAAGCACAAGTAGTGTCATAAAAGGCAATAGCTTTTTTTTAAAGTTTTTTTTGGTTTTTGTTTGGTGCTTAAGGCTGATATTATATAAGACATATATTCATTTTTAACTACGAGAAGCAATTCAGAGATACCTTGAAGGCGTTATTTGAGTCCTATTACTAAACTGGTTATGACACCCAACCTTAATTCTTAGAGAAATAAAATGTCGATTCATTTGTTGTCTGGCTTTTGAACTTTTATTTAAAAGAAAAAATAAAATGAAAAAAGAAATTGGAAAATGTTGATGTTGAACTTTTATATCATTGCACTCAAAATGCATTGAGCAAAATTAAAAACAAAGCTATAAAACTTTTTAAGCAACTAATGCCATGTCAAAAATTCATAAGATTTAATTTGGAATTTTGGAAAATGCCCCTGGTTTGTCTATAACTATATAGTATGACTGTTTACCTTTAAAATCCAGTTATTTACCTAAGTTTCCAGGTGAATAGAAACCTGGTTTTATTGAGAAAGAAAAAACCTATATAATCACAGTATTGTCAAGCTAAACATTACTGTCAGGTTCTCATTCATCAAATGGCTAATCAGTCCCATTGAAACTTAGTTATTTTCAAATGTTCAAAATGGTTACCCATTGTTATGGAAGGTTATTGTACACTATTAAGGGTTTACCACAATTCATGCCATTGTATAGACCTTTCCTATAGACTACCCTTGTTATTTACAGATGATCCATAACAAATTCCTTTACTTGTTTTCTGCCTACTTTTGTTTCTTTACTTTTTAGAGGGCAATCTTTGGTCGTGCTTTTAGTACCCCTCCCATGCATATATCCCTACCTGTATTGATTGCCATGAATGTACCTTTTTTCCCACATCCTCCTACTCACAGTAGGCCTACTATGGATGTGCTCATTCAAGAAACTACAATCCAGGAAACTAACAACATTTTTCTTTCTCTTGTATTTTGGAATAGGAACCGGATGCGATGATGTCACGGCTAATATGTACAACGGGTGCCATACAGACGATTATATTCAAGATCGGCAAGAGTACACGTAGAAGTTGTTCATCAGGGCAAATACATAACATCATCCCTTACCAAGCATAAAAAGAACCAAAATCTTCAGCTGCGAGAATTGAACAATGTATACTTCTCCCTCCAAAAACCGCTGTTGGAGCCATCAGCCCTGAAGAAGAGTGAAAGAGAGAATCCTCTAACACTGTTTATAACCTTTGATGGGACAAACCCCCTACCAATGCAAAAAAAGGGTTCCAGGAGCAATGAACAACATGGAGGATCAGTAATAATTTCTAGTGTTGTATACAAAATTGGTAATCTCACCTCAGAAAACAACAGAACTTTTCAATAACTGAAAGTTCCAGACAATTCCCTGACCTCTATGAAAAGCAGACCAACTTCATTGCTGAAAACATTGTACATTGTTTCTAACAACAATAACAGTAACTGTACAGCAAATGCTTTCTCACCAATATAGTCAAAACACCTCAAACTCATCATTGTGAAGCAAAAGACCATCTGTATGGACACTTCATCGAAGTACGAACAATAAGCATATGAGGATCGGTACAGACAATTGAATAGACACCACTGGCATACGTAAGAATCCAAAGGCTTGCTGAGAGACAATGAAAATTCGAGAATTTCGTCAAATACAACTTAGTTTCAGGTTTATATTAAAGTAAAATCTACAATTCTAAGTGAAAAATATATGTTTCAATGCAATTGAAGAGCTACTCTAAATTACATCATTTTCAATCATGTGGCTCAGTATGTATACAGCTAATTTTTTTTTAAGTTTGCAACCTCCATAATTGCACTTCAAGAATCTTTTACACCTATCTCGAGTATTTGGTAAAAATTTAGCAGCTACCGGTATTTCAGAAAATGTTTTCTGAAATCTAAGAACAGAATAGAATCTACAGAACTGGTGGCATACATTTTCCAATGCTTTGGATTTGAAAATTCACTGCAGTAGCCTAAGATTTTGACAATTTTGAAGTTGTATTTTAATTTTGCTAAGCCAAACATTATTAATTATTATACAGCACACTGCAATTAAAGTTTAAATTTACCCGAAAAGAGAAATTCTTTTAAATTCACAGTAAATAAATTGTTTATTAAAAGTCATGGAATGCATCTCCGGTGTACATTGAAACCCTAATTTGCAGTCTTAACACCCTTTGCAAATTAGCAGTATTCGAGTTTGTAAGAAAGGGTAAAAAGACTTCTAGCAAAATGTATTCACGTGTATATAAGCCAGGAAACATTTAACATATATTTTCATCGTCTTCATTTTAAGAAAAAACACCCAAATTTAAATTTTGTTATTATTACTATTATTATGCATTATTATTATTATTATCACCATTATAATTATTTGGATATAATTTTCAATGCTGACATTTCTTTTACCAACATCAGTCATTAATTACTAAACATTTTAGGGGATAATTTAAGGCTATAAATGGATATGTTTGGATTAAGATTTATTTGTAGGCTCGCAGTTAAGTCGTATTATTACCAATGCAATGGTTTCATTCATTTTGCCACAGTTTCACAGGGTCTAGATTTCATTAAAGAAAAAAAGCTTAGTTTATTATCGTAGGTTTTGTATAATATTGCGTTATTTAAATCCTTTTTTTCCACTTAATGTGTGCCTGCACAGAAAATACGAATTATCGATAGTTGATACAAATAAACAGGCAAACACATTGGTGGTTTGCAATTCAATTGTTCACATATTCCATCACCACAAAATAAATCTATACAAATGCACGAAAGAGATACACTGTTTTAAAATTCCAACTGCATAACATGCTAATGTTGACATATTATTGAAATAAAAGAGTGCTATATCATTCAGCACATTTTGAAAACTCAGCAGCTTTCTTTAACATTATGCAGGTTCAATGAATTGTGCTTAACATTTATTTCTATTTCATTATTTTAAATTTATCAAAATAAATGCACAGGCAACAATAGCATGAAAATTGTTCAGAAATTCTATTAATTTGTTTTTAAAAATGAATACCCTATCTTCAGTCAATCAGTCAGGCTTAAATTTTAGTCCGCCATTTTGTAGGGAGTAATTCCCAATATCAGATGGCCAATCTTTGGTTTGAAAAATGACTGGTTCAATTAATTATTTTATAATGGTCAATGTCTGGCATAGATAGCCCACTTTAAAACGTTGGACATTATATAGTATTAGTTTTTCCTTGAATATTAATTAGGATTGACACCAGTTCCCCTCTTATTAATTAACATTAACTTCCTCTTAAAAGAGAGGGGGGCACTTGTCCCCCAAGTCAAAAATTAATTGCTGCAACTCCCCTTTCAATTCAGAAGTAATTAGAACTATTATAATATATAATTAAACCAGTGCCGTTTGGTGAAGCAGAATAACCCATCAACATTCCCAAAATTTACCATTATAGCATTGCATGTGCTAATTTCTAAAATGTAGTACTATGTTTTGGACCTTATGTCATTGTTTTCATGATAAATTTATTTTTAATTTTAGCAAGTTTTTTTATCCCTTAAATATGCTTAATGCCTGTACGTTTTTTCCACAAAATCATCTCTTATCAAAATTTACACCTTTTTCAAATCACTTGTATCACTATAATGAAACCAAAACTGCTGAATTTTGTATGTGCAGACTTCAATATGTCCAATGCACCGATTTGTACCGAAACTTATCTATGGCAAATTAAATTGCCAAAATCTAAAATTATGTATACTCGGTGACTAGCTATGGAATAGATATTGAATTTTATTTGTAATTTATAAGACAGTCGCATTGAGAATTAACATTATTTTAATGTAGGGAAGTGTAACTGCGCCCAGCTAGCATTGGGTAAGGTTATGCAAATAACAAAAACATGGATGGTGTGAAAATGGTTTTGCAAATGTAAAATACATGGCATTTAATTTACGAGGTTAAATGCTTGTTATACATTTTATATGTTGCAAAATCCACATGATTAATTATGACCTAAGACCAGGTTACTATACATGCTGCCATTTGATACACTTTCCAGCCATTTGTTTTCTTAATAAATCACAGCTTAGCACTTCACACCAAAGAAATTTTACTCGATTTTTCACAAAAAATGGCTCTCACTTTAACAAATTTAATAATGTGGCTGTGAATGAAAACCATCCGAACTTAAGGGCAAATACACCTAATATTTCATTCACGAGGACCCCTTTTAACCACATACATTGCTTACACATTTTTCATTACAAGTTATCAGCAATCAAAGTGTTCATTTTTTTCCAGACAAATTTAACAAATGTGTATTAGTCTAATGAATAATTTTATTTAAAAAAAAAGTCTCAACTTGGGTGGTAGTAAAAGCGTGTCAGTCACATTGCAGGGTCTAATCAATAATGTTAATCCACATGTCATTAAAACCCACCTTGTTAAAAATAAGCTTAACTGAAGAGTGTTGTTTAACTAAACCTGAATTTTCAAATACTGCATCAGAATGAACGTTAATAGACGATTTTATGGTAGAAATGCAAATTTTTGTCATTATTCCCTGTAAAATACTTCATCATTTCTTTTACAAGTATTGCAAATGAAAGATAATATAAGCTATATTTGAGTATAAATTCAAACACGCAAAATAAAACTATCTTTTTCCCTTCCAATTCTTCGTCAATAGTGTTTGTGTATGTAAAAAAAAACTGCAGTCGACTGATTAGCTATTATTGTGAAATAAAAATACTTTTGTTTATCTTTAAATTGTAGTGTTGTGTTATTGCAAAAATTGATTACACAAACTGCCCATGGTTAAGATTTGCAACCGAAAATTCATTTCACATTTTGGTTATGAAACTGCAATGACTTCTTTGGAACTGTAAATCATTGAGGACATCAAAACTCGCTGTTATGCCCAAAATCTGCATGTTCTAACTTTAAAAAAAATTGAATCATTTTGGTACTTTTTCTGCTCACAATGTTTACTGTATTAATTTTCATTTTTCTGAAATGTGTAACATTACAACCCTTGTAGCAAGTAATATTTAAATTGTACACAATTACTAGTATATGAATGACTGTGGCAATAATAATTGCAGCAGTTTCCCAATTGAAGAAATCACGACCTTTGCCAAATACATGTTAGGAGACATTTTCCCATAATTTCAGTATGCACTGAAAGTTAGTGGCGCCCTCTAGGACACGAATGTCTACGTGTTTCATGAAAGCTGTTCCCTTTTAACCAGTAGAGGGCACTACACACTGTCGGTAAAATGGTTTCAATTTGGGCTTTGCATTTTTCAACCAAATTCATGTATTCATGACATTTTATTTATTGATTAGTGGGCTAAAATCAAATTACAATTTCCATGCCGTTCCTAGTTTATCATGCTATTCCTAATACAATCACCTTTTTTCATAGTGGGGCTTTCCCTTTAATTTTATTTCGCAGCTAGTATATGGGGTCGTTCATAAATAGTTTAATGCATGAAGAGATGATTGGCAGGTGCGCCCCAAAACTCAACTTTTTTTACTCTTATCATGTATGAATGGTCCTTAACTAAAATTTCAGCATGAGGTAAGAATAATATTTAAAAATGTCCATTGGTCTATGCGTTTGATCAATCATAAATAAATGCCTTTGATGGCAGTTTTTAAGCTTAGACTGCAAAACATTTACAATAGGACTACGGGTAATTCCTTTTTCTGCAATTTTACAAAATATACCATGCATTTGTCATTGTTTGAGCTATCAAACTAGTTCAGTTTGGATTTAACAACTATAGACTTTAAGGCCCTTCAAAGCACTCCAAATCACCATCGATGGGACTGCAGTGCATGCACTAATCGAGGTAAGACCAAAGTGCTTTTTAATTTACTTTAATTGTCTCAAGTGAGCAATTTCAGAGTAAATCATATATTTTCTATTGTAATCAAATGAGATTGGCAGTGTCAAGAAAATTAATTATAACGTGCGGTTTGTATAAATGTTTGATTAAATTATGAACAGAAAACGCCCTCAACGAGCTCGTATTACAGTCTCTCTATATTTGAAATGTTGAAAAAAAAAAATAGGAAAAAAAAATATCGACGATACACACTCGTGATTTCTAATCAAGATCCAGCTAATATATTTGGGGGTGGGACCTTTTAAAATAATAGAATATTAGAAAGTGGGAGAATGAAAGCCAATGCAAATGAGCTCGGTGTCGCCAAAGATAACATGCTATAGCATACTAATCTCAACCATCATCAACGGACTTTTTTTTTCCTATATATGATCTTTATTATTTCCACTAACATAGTCAAGTGTATATTATGCTAGACAAGTTTGACCCAGACAAGCCCAATTTGCATTTCAAATGGGGAATCAACCTGTGTCACAGCATAATCCACCCCTATCATGTATTTAAATTACCCCGAATGTATATAGTCAAAATTGGACAGATTTAAACCAGGTTTTTTTAACTATAAAATGCACCATAAATACGAGCTTATACATTGCATGCGGTCAATACAATATTCAAACTTTACAATACATAAGATTAGGTAAAAAAACATGTGGACTTCTATTTAAATTAGCTATCCTGCATGGTTATTTTTAAGCCATTCCTGGAAGTTGAGGGACCCATATCAATAACCTCTCTAGATCATTGATGAGTAAGTTTGTGGACAAACCCTTCAGTCACTCTTGACCATACATATTGCACTCAAAACCCTCATACATGGAACATGTTTAAACAACTGCAGTAGCCTATTTTGTTAAATGGAAAGCCCCACTTTGTAACAAGTGATGTTTAAGTTGTCTACATTTACTATATATGAATATCTGTGGCAATAATAATTGCAGCAGAGTTTCCATATTAAAAAATTACGACGTTTGCCAAATACATATTAGGCAACTTGGGCGCCATTTTTCCATAGATTGCAGCAGACATTGAAAGTTGGTGGCGCCCTCTTGGACATGCATGTATACGTGTTCCATGAGAGCTGATGCCTTTTATCTAGTAGAGAGCACTGCATACTGTCTGTAAAATGGCGCCTATTTGGGTTTTGAATTTTCAACCAAATCCATTCAGGACATTTTATTTATAGATTGGTGGTCTCAAAATAAATTGCAATTTACCTGCCTTTCTTAATTTTACTCCCACTTCTTTCAAAGTGGGACTTTACCTTTAAATAACTTTTAATTTTTAATATTTATCCTGACATATGAATGAATAATTGCTACACTACCTATTAAAAAAGCCCCTTATTATTAAAACAAATGTGGTGGCACTATTCTTATATACTGCAAGTTAAGGAACCAGCAGACAAATAGAACTTACCAGAAATTTACAGTAAATTCATACTTGACACTATAAATTAAAATCGGGTCGGCTAAATAGTGCTACACAGGAACTGACAATTTTATTTTGTTTAGCTCAGCATTACATTTGACCACTGGATAAGGTTAAACTAGAAAATCTTTGTTTAGTATAACAAATAACTTGTATACATGGTGTCCGCATTATGCAAGCCTTATAAAATGTATTCCCTTTACCAAATGCACATTCAATCTGGGATGCATCCAGCTTAAAACAAACATATAAATATATATATATAACACATATTTTTATGCC
Organism: Proteroiulus fuscus; assembly: GCA_034700285.1. Lineage (NCBI taxonomy): Eukaryota > Metazoa > Arthropoda > Diplopoda > Julida > Blaniulidae > Proteroiulus > Proteroiulus fuscus. Next base: position 15,283 of record JAQIXP010000346.1, read on the forward strand.
AGTTTATAATGGCTAACATATATCACTATACAACTATACTGTGTTTCCACATGTGGGAGGGTGCAACAACAACAAGCCATTCTCTTATTTTTGGAGAAAGGATGCCAACACACAGAGGTCCCATATAATTTTTTCTCTTCGCATATAGAGAATGTCGGCACCAGCTTCTATAGCATTGCATAAACTCATATCTATACAGTGTCTATAAACATATAACCAAAAAATAAATACGCCAGAAGTACGGAAAAAGGTTCGTTAAACAAAGCTTGGGAGGTAACCCCAAGCTGGGAGTGTGTGGTTCCAAGGTAAATGCCTAATCCTGCATTCAGCGCACACAACATAGCAGTTCAGAGAATACAAATTTTTGCATACAGCTTGTTTTATTGCCGTGGTTTCTCAAAAGTTGTCTTTCTCGTTTGACAAGTACAAATTTCTGGGATTAGTCCTGATTTATACGAGGCCACAGGCCCACGATACAGATAGAAGATCTATTCGTTGGAAGAACAGACGGTAATATATAATATACATACATGTACAAACACACACACCACATTATATTTCCAACTAAACATAGTTTTGGAAAATCCCGTTTAGGCTATCAACAACATCCCATGGACACCTACGTACATATACATACACTGCCAGAAAAAAATTATTATATATTGCACATTAACATTAAACAAATAATGGGGTTTATGAAAACGTGTGCGCTTCATAGATAAATGTAGGCCAATATATTAAAAATTATAATTTTTCACACACAGAAAAAAAAATCGTTTTAGGCCTCTCGAACGTGTTTAGTGGTCACAATTGTGAAACAAGTTATCAGTCGGAGCATCATCAAGTGATTTATTGTCGAAGATAACTATCAATATGCCACTGATGTTTGCTATACTGCTTAAATAGGTTAAAAGTCATTATATTTAAAGTTAATTTTCTCTAAATTCACAACCAGTTTGGGCCAAGGATCAACCACGGATTGAAATATTGCATTGAAAAGTTGATTTATTTTAAATAAATATGCTCAATTAAGTATTGTTATCATAACACAAACTGCCAATGAACTGTATATACAAACAACATTGGAATATAATTTCTTAGTTTTGCATATTATTACCATAAGAGGAATTTGACATGAATTTAATTATTTGGCCAACACCATTATTTTGTTTATACTATATAATTATACTTTCAGTTATAACACACTAATACATTATACATTAATTCCGAAAAGAAAAAAAAATTGCAGTACCTCATTTAAATTTCAGTTGCATAACTATTATTTTTTATTATTATTTCGCTAATGGGTTAAATTCCAACCGCTGTTTACAATCTCGTATATTATTTTAACAATGCAAGGTTGATTCAGATGAGAACCAATCATACACGAGCATAAATTAAAAACAGGGAAAATAACTAAAACAAACAATGACTAAAAAATAGACAACAAGGTCAATCATATACAGATATAGAAATCCTTTAAAATTTTCAATGTCAAAAATAACACGTGGAGTATCTTTTCATTTTTTAAAAATTTAAAAAAGAAATGCAGTCAATTAATGGCGTATATCATTCAGATTTAAATGTAAGTCCTACATAAAAACATCATAATTGCCAATATATTTTAAAATATTTCAATAATGAATTTAAAGGTACAGTCCCACTTGTGACAAATGAATCTTAATATTAAGATTATCAATAATAAATGAGGGTAGTCTTATTAATAATTGCAGTATACATCTACCAGAATTCAGAAATCACAATGTTATCAAAAATGATGATAAGCGTCATACAGTCCCCCACCCAGGCACAATGGCGCTGCATGCAATTGCTATGGAATAGTTATGCACATTCTCTGTTAATTACGAAAAACTTGTACACCCTCTAAGCCGCCTTTAAGTTTATTACTAGAGGATGCACATGCGCAATTAACAAAATGACTTAATTCTAACATGGCTACTATCAACCATCGAGATTTTGTCCACATTGGCAAGTTTAAAAATTAATAACTATTGAATGGTAATTATAAATTAAATTTCAATTTCTACGTTCTTGTTTTTCCCCTCCTTGAAAAAACTGCTTGAGGTAAGGTGGGACTGTCCCTTTAAATAATTTGAGCATGACCCGCGTGAAAGATATAGATTTGCTTTAGTTAAAACTTTTCAGGTGTCCTTTGAAAAGGGGGTTGTGTTTTGAATAATTAGCCATAACGGGGGTTAGTGGTGCGTGGTTCTGGGCCACAGTAGTTGTGAATACCATTTTAGTGCCAAATAAAATGGAATTTTTGGTAGTGCCGAAATTTCTAGAAAAAGGTTCACTAAAGTCTAGAACGATAAACTGGATACATTGTTTCTAAGCTAATTGAAAAACCCCTGAAATGCAGTCGTGAGTCACGAAAACATTAAACTCACATTAATGGATGCAGATTAGCCTATACTTAGAATTGATAACAAACCCTATACATGCAGACATGTACTACTGAATTTGCTATTGTATTTATGTATGGATTCACCTGATTTACAGGAATTCATCTAAATATCTTTCCAAGTAACTTTTGATATCAAGTGTACAACAGTATGTACGTTGATCACGTTTAGCAATGAGGATGATGGGGGGAAGTGGAACCGGCCAAAAAATCTCCTTCCTCCCCCATATGCATTACCATTATTTGTAATAAGAGATCAGATTAATCTGTATATTATTATATGCCTTTGAAAAGAAAAACTAAATAAATTTTAAATTCAAAGTGGTTTTTTTGCAGTTAAAAAAGTTCATGTTTAGGACCATCAATATTCCAGTACTCGTAGGGCCCATATCTTATGCGCATACATTAGCATGTCCCAGGTTTATTTATATGTAAAACCCATTGACTTAACATTTTATAGATGCAGTTTGGATTCGGGATTTATATGTGCATAATTTGCATGGTATTTGCATGATGTTGATTGTGTGCGCGACAATCTGGCATATGAGCATGTAGATCTTAAATGCTTTGTCTGACGTTGAATTTCACACTAGAAGAGAATTTAATCATGAATGGCAACGTGCGGCACATTTTAATCTTTCGCTATAATTAGTCACTATAAAAGAGTGCAATAGCTATAGGTTTTTGAAAGGGGGGTACTTGGTGAGTCAAGTGCGTAACATACACGTCAAAGACGTGGCCTGCATCTTATTATTTTTTAATTCTAGGGTATAATCAGGTACTCCATTGGCTTTTCGGGATTGGGGGATCTGCAATGTTGAGTTTCACTGAGAATAAGAGCTAGCTAGAGGGGATCAATATGGTATAAAATATTAATACAATTGCATGACCATCGCTATTGCAACTGCAATCTCATTACCATTGATAATGCTGATATGCGGAGTGTGTATTTCATTCAAAGCTTTGCATAACAGAGTAGCTTTGCGGACTGCCAGTGCATTTTAACCGTCAGTTTACTTCGGCTCTACGGTGAGGAAAGGCAGCGCAGTCGGAGCACAATCAAGATAGAAACGTAGGAGACACGGTGTGCATGTGTTCTGATGGCAAATCTTTACTGACGAGGACATATTTTCAAGAAAGTGGCGCTGTACATTCAACGTTGTCTGTGTGTGTGAGTGTAGGCCTAAAGTGTCAATGGTACTGTTTACTAACCTCATAACCCGTACCACCAGTACCAGGTTTTTTTGAACTTTTTCTTTAGAAAATCTAAAGAAACCTTTAGAAAGTGCTAAAATCTTGACGCAAGTCATCCGGCAGGAAGTGTCATCAATATCACTTAACATTTCCAATTTAATGGCGAATAAAAAAAAAATACGACATAAGCCTGTTGAACCAAAGGCCAAAAAAAAAAGCTTTTTAGTAAAATTTTTATATCAAATATTTTCCCTCCCAAAAAAAAAGCTGGTCGTAAGTGTCGCTTGTGTATGCCGATGTGACAAAATCGACTTCTGTGTGCATTGATGCTAGAAGAACTGCCCAGGTACGTAGAGAGACCATCTAGCCAATAATAGTACAGTCCCTCCAAAAAGCATATCTCCAATGTGCAAACATTAGAAAAGTATTATTAGTATAATATATATACCCCGCATGTATATTATGTGGTGTGAGTTTGCTGTCGTGATATAGCATGCTATGAAATATACGCTATATATAGTATACACATATAGGCTGGTCTTATAGTGCTCAATTGGTCACATTAAATGTCACCGGACTACGTCATTGTCACACTGGTATCAACACACATCTCAAATTTTATAATGGACGAAGATTATTTTTGCAAGGACTTTACAGAACCAATTCAGTTCTTAGTTTACAATATTTTCGTAGAAGAAAATTTTAAATATTTGATGATAATAATGCAACATTATGGATTTTCACATATATCAAGACACTGTAAATTAGTTTTCATTAATTCTAAGTAATGGGCAAGGAATTATCTTAGAATATATTTAACTGCAGAAATATTGATTTTAAAAGCTGTCAATGATATATTATGATTTTAATTAATTTAATAAAATAAAACTTTAATATAAACATTGTATTATTTTGAAATAAAAGCAATGTAAATTGCAAATTGATTCTAGAATATTTTATTGATACCTCGTATATCCATAAAATGTTAAATGCCCAAAAACGTAGGTCCTACAGTTTTAATTTGTTATTATATTTCAGATTAATCAAAAAAATGTGAAAAACAAGTAAATTTGAAACAAAGGCTAGTATTACAAAATGTTCAGCTAAAGCTGCAGGGCAGAGGGAAGACGCCATTTTATTCAAATATATTGGCAATTGTTATTTTATTTTGTTTGTTTGTATGGTTCTAACAACAATACAGCTACAGAACAATTATAAGATCATTCTATTCTGGCATATCCAATAGGGAAAGTCTAATTACAGAGGTGTGAAAAACGTATTATAATTACATCACAATTAATATAAGTGATAAACCGTAATTAAATATAATTACGGCGCAGTGATCCATTTATATATCAAATTAGCTATAGGTCAAAAAATCTAAATGATACCACATAGACTTTCATCAAATGAGTACCAGGGTTTTCAAAAATTGACCAATTGCCATTTTGGTACCACTCTGCACAACATGGCTATAAGGACGTTTTAAGCCTACCAATAAATAGTACACCTTGGTCATTTCACCTTTTTGTAAGTCATTACTGAAGTCATTCTTTGCGTGAATGGAAACACCTCAAAATTTTTGCTTGCCATCAACTTTGGGCGTATACCTCTTTTTAATCAGAGGAATTGGGCAACGTTTTTTTTTCTGCCTTTTTGTCCAAATGGCTTGACAATGTTAAATATACTAAACAACAAACTCCTCAACCTCAACGATGAAGAGCCTTGACATTAAAGAATTAGGAGTGGTTGCTTAAGGCAAGACTGAAATGAAACCCAGGTAAAAATCTACACGATAAGACTTAAAAAAATATGAACAATGAACTGAAGGTAACCCTAAACTGTCTTAAGGTTTATTTGGGGGTCCACCATATTATTTTTTTGTGCGGCCACAACAACACTCCCAACCCATCATTTAGAACTGCCAGTGCTAAAAAGAAGTCAATTTAAAAAAAACTATCTAAACACAAAAATGTTGAATTATGACAAGTTAGATTCATTTTAAGTATAGGAAACTGAAATGAAAAGTATATGTGTATATAGTTGAAATGCCCTATGGGACCTTATGATCTTTAGTGGCACCATTGTCAAAACCACACTGTGAAAATGCTCGCCAGAATTTGGCCCTCATGCTGGGTTAGCTGAATGGAGAAAATTCCATAAAGTGGTTTACCTTGCCAAGTAAAAAAAAATATAAGTCAAATACAATAATTAAAATTCAAAAGATGATTTGGGTCTACAAGATAGCAAAATATTCAGCACTTCAATAATTCAACCGGCTTGGAAAACATTTTTAACTATGTTATCTAAACGAAGTCATTATCAAAATTATTATAGTATACAGTCACAGGGTATCAATAATTTAGGAAAAAAACCGGTTATAATTTAAACCCAATCTCCACATTTTTAATTGGCATCATCAGATTTCTATGTTAAGAGCTAAATAATACACTCGTACCTGTGCATTTACAAAGTAAAAAAAGTTACCAAACAAGAATAAGTATTGGAATCCCAACGTGAAAATATCTAATGGGAGAAATGATATTTTCAATTAATAATGGGTGTTACCTTCAGCAAAATTATTATTTCAGTTTTTATAGTTTTCATCTATTATTTTCTATTCAAATCAAGTCAAATGCAAATTAGTAAAGGGGTAATTCCCACAATCAGGAGATTATCAAATATAAGTGCAAAAAGTATTGCCACAATCATAATATTGTAAAATATATGCTCGTGTGTTAAAATGCTAATTCAATTCAATTTCAAGTCAACTCAGTACACCACGATCAGCACACAACGATGCCATTTGGTATGGGGGTTATATTACTTCATACACTTGTGACTTAAACATCATTTGTGAGAAAACTAAAATTGAATTTCAGAGACTATATAAAGCTCCAAATGAATGTTCAAGCTCCATCAATACTACTTATACTGCAAATGGTACGTACATTGAGTGAGAAATATTCTCTGAAAAATCCTAAATCCTCTGCATTTAACTATTTTGCTTGTAAATCCTCTGACAGATTTCACCGTTTCCCTTAAATCTGTTTCTGTTAACTACCCACCCTCACAATAAATATTGTAAATAAAAATATGAATGAATTTTTGTAATAAAATTAAGAGACAATGCACACCATGCACAGATACAGTCATTACGTATTTTTTGTAAAATATTAATAGAAATTGCAGCAATATATTTGGTTACACAAGACCACTTTGTTGTTGGAGAAACTTCTGGAATTCATACTGGAGAGAAACACAAAGTTCAAAGATTAAGCTAATCATGGGTGTTCAAACGATGGATTTTGGTTAGTTCACCATAGATGTGTGTTTATAGTGTTATGAGCTAGAATTGTTATAGTGAAACAAAAAATAAGATTTCTGATTTGCTGCAGGCGCCCATGAGACTAAAGCAATGGTGTAAAATTTCCCAAAATCAGTTTATATTTTGGGTTATGGTATTTTGCAGAAATTTGCAATTGAGTTGAGGAGTCGATCCGTGCTCTAATACTTTTAGCACTTCAGAGAGCGCACTCGGACAGCAACTCATTCCGAGAAACCTGTTTGGTTACATGTAAAAATGGAACAAGGATGTGCCGAAAAATTTTAGCCTTGGAAGACAAAAAAATATACTACTAAAGGTAGAAACTATACAAAGTGACCCCTAATTGTGTGGGGTTATCTTTCTAAAAAAAATATAAAAAAAAACAAAGCGTGTCGACATCAGAGAAAAGTTAAGCAAACAATTAAAAAGGCCTTTGCTATTGAAACATATTTCAGAATGTTTCAAGAAGTTTTGTATAACTAATAATATCTTAACTCAAACTTTTTCAAGTGGAATTACTGCTATCTAATGCATGTCTCATACTTACAAGTTTGCTGTTCTGTGCAATTGAAAAAATTTTACATATGTTAAAAATACACTCTAGAATGTTCAATTAACTGACAGTTAATTTCCCAAAAAAAAATATTTTTAAAAAGCAGAAACCTTACCTTAAACATGTCAACAGCTTTCTGCTGCGATGTCCAGTTCTCGTTGGGCCATGCATTGGTTTCCATGGGTGGTCAACAAAACAGAATCAATTCCATAAACATTCTCCATCCCAGTGTGCTACTGCCACGTCGTCACCCATTTATAATTTATGTATTATGTATAGGCTTACGGTCTCCATTTTGGGACTGGGACTAGGAGGCCATCTCACTACCGTCCCCATGTGCTAAGAAACGATATGGCTACAATTAAGGGCATGTGCAGTTCATGGAACGATTCAGTTTGCCCCTGACCTCATGGACGTGAATGCTTTTGTAGAATGGCCATACTTTTATCAAAAAGTATTAAAAAATAGGCATATCTGAAAGATAAAAAAAAAAATATCAATTGCATCTCTGAAAAAAACACCATCATACTCAAGCTAACTCAATTAGGGATCATCCATAAAATTCGTTGCATAAAATGTCATTCTTATTATCCCAACTGCCTACTCCTTCCATGTTAATTCAATTCAACTCATTACCCTACGATCAGCATATCATGATGCCATTTGGTAGGATGTTATTCCACGATCAGGAGGATACTCCCACGTCATACAGTTGTGACTTAAACATCATTGTCAAATTTAATTCCTAACAATTTTGAACTATTTTTAGGAAGATCATTCCATTGTTTTATAAAACGTAAGAAAAAGGACCAATAATAAGCCTCCGTTCCAGAACGGATTTCCTTCATATGATTAAGAGTGGAATTTATAGGCCAAAATTAAGACAAATCTTAAAATTGACATTACTTTGGTCTAGGTTTAGGCATGGACACTATTAGATTAATACTTATTTACGAAACTTTAGCAAAGATACAAAGCATATGGACTACTTTCACAAAATAAAAAACAGCCATGCATAAACTGTAGACATAATTTTAGCATAAACTTTTCACACAAAAAAATTTTAAACATTTTCACATTTTAAAAAAGTGGCCTGTGTAATTCTTGTTTGTTTTTTTAAGAGAATACGTAAACCCTATAGCTCACTACAGAGCAAATGTCCTTGTTAGTTAACTGGCCACTCATTATAAGGGTCCTTAGGGCAATTTCCGGGTTTTCCAAGGAATGCAACCCAAAGACAATTTATCACCTAATGATTTTTGGAAAAAATTTTCTTTTTTTATCATGATGGAATTCTGAAAGGCTCCTAGTGTTGTGCTACCAAGATCCCTAGGGCCCCTTTTAACAACTAAGAGGAAACATTTAAAGAAAAGCTATTCAGAAAATAAATAATTTGTACAAAACAACAGCTCTTATCTTGCTGAACAAAAGTATACAAACGAAATATTCTTAGAAATTCAGCATTTCTAGAAATACCATTTATTGACTTTTATACTTTATAAGAGACCCTTGTCTTTTCTTACATGTAAGTGCCCAAATGAAATATTTTTAAAAAATTTAATTTTAAATTTCTAAGAATGTTTATTTATTTTAACCTGAAGCAAAAGCAGGACTTATAATATATAGTAACTATGTACGTATTGAGCTTTTTATATTTTATGAGGACCATCATGTTTCCTCCATTTGCTTAACCACCAATTTTTTTATATACACATGAAATTTTCTTAGAAGTTTAAAAATTTCTAAGAATTGACATTTATCCTAAACTATAGAAGTATCTATACACGTATTAACCAGTCTACCGTATATTTTATGAGGGGCCCTTGTGATGTCTCCCATCATTTTGCCATAAATTGTTTTACAAAAGTACACAAAAGAAATATTCTTAGAAATTTTAAATTTCAAAGCATTTTGTCATTATCTTAACTTGGAGCAAAAGCAGAGCTATATCATGTAACTATGGTATTAATTTTTTATATTTTATGAGCGACCCTAATGTTCGCTCCCTTTGGTGTGTCATAACTTTTTTTATAGAGGTAAAAAAATAAAATAAAAACCAGTTTAAAGTTTATGAAAGCGGCCCTAACAAGAGTTAGTAAAGGCACAGTTTGTGGGCTTTGTATCTGAACATTACTTCCCGTGGGTCCACACCTTTCCCCTGCCAAAATTACAAGCAGGCGACGCAAGGCGGCCCACCCTGTCCCACTGTCAACACAAGAGGACGTGATACCTTTAACACGTACTTGAAGATGGCGCCAGACGGTATCTACCACTTTTGATGAATCCTTTGTAAATAAAATTTACAAATAAATGACCCTACAATTATTTGACAATTTCAAACACAACTAACAAGCGAGGATTTCCTAACAGTCTTAGTGTTTGAAAGAAGAGGAAAGAAGTTCTATCTTTGCAAACAATTATGATTTTTTGCAAGTCCTTATTCGTACATTCCATGAAGATTTTTATGGGTTGTATTGCCATGAAAACAAAAATTCCCAGTAGAGTTATGACGTAGGTGCTGACCTCACTGGTCAACTAGTACTAACTGACGGTCATCGGCAAGGGAATTTCTGACAATTACTTTCTATTGATTATTAATTAACAGGTTTAAAAAATAATTAAGGACATTTTCTTAAATACAGGGAGTGTAGTATATAAACATTGTAAAACACAGAAGAAAGCCCAACAGATTCAAAAAAAATTTCATTTTCATGTTATAGCTGTGAAGCAATGTTACCTTGGCTAATAAAAGCTGGACACAGGTAGTTAATTGCACAAAAAATTGCAATTGGGGGAATCATATTAAATGGGATAGTTGACTAAACTTAGGAAAGGCATAGCTGTACACAAGGGGGGAGAGGCTAATGGGGGCTCTAGCCCTCCTCCGATATTCTTGTAAAGAAATTGCCTTTGCTCAAGTTAACCCCCCCCCCTCTTCATCCAAAAAAATGATAGTTATGGGGGCCTTGGGGGGAAAGCCTCTTTGCTTTCTTGCCCCCCATCCCCCACCACTACATGGCACCACTTAAGAGAACATGCTTGACTATGCAAATGCTCTTCCCCAAATTAATACAAAGGCCTTTCATATACGTCACAAGCCAAGGGGGAGGCTGTGACGATTTGTGATAAAAGGGGGTAGGGGGTTTAAAATTCTGACATCACAAACCCTTTTCTTATAATAATAAGAAATTTAATAAAACTGAATAAAAACTTGCACAAAATCCTTAAAAGTGAGAGATATGTTATAGAGACAGTTTTCATTTCACATATAAAATCCTTCAAGATTTGTGAAGTCATAATGAAGGTAGGGGGAGAGAGGTTAGATTTTGCTAAAAATATGACGTTGTGGGGGAGGGGGGAGAAGGGGCAGAAAATGCGCATTGTTTTGCATGACATCATTTATGGAAAGCCCTATCTATATATTCATCTTGCTGAAGCCATATAAAATTTTCCTGTATATTATCTCTTGGTATTGTACCAGAAATCTGTAGAATAGTAATGTTTATTTAATGTACTTTTGCTCATTGCATTTTCAGGTAAAGGGTTTTATATGCCCACGTGTGAACTCACCACCACTGGTTGAAATGATAATAAACGACTTAAATTCGCTAAACTAATTGAAATAGTGTACAAACAATTTTTATGGCAAAAGTTCATAATAGTTCACATGTAATCTGATTGCATAAGGTTTACGACCAATTCTTTATAAGAAATACACGTGTTAAACATAAAGTAAGTTGGGTTTACTCCATTAACGCAATTATCAAAGGTCTCAGGTTAACTATAGGGTATCATTAAATTATATACATCTCTATAAGAGAAATACCTGTTTTTTTGAATTAGATATTTTAAGGCAAACGCCTTTTTTCTCAAAGCTATAAAAATTATGTGCACAAACACTAACTATGGAAAATACATGAAATTCCTTGTAAATTTAATAATATATTTCGGACAGATTGCTCAGGCCATTAATATATCAGTATTTATAAAAATATATAGAAATAATTATAAAAAAAAGTATGTTGAATACATGTACACTTCCATTGGGAGATTGCGATTTTGAATTTGCATATTTTAAAAAAAACATTTAAATTCAAGACCAGTGTTAAAAATCACGAGTTAAATATAATTTTCAATTTGTCTAATGCAACATGACATTACATTGTGGTCAGGTAGTCAGACACTTAAAAATTACATAAAATTAGTAATTTCAGATGGCGCCACACGAATATTACATATGTCATGCAGGCAGCGCAATATGGCAAACATTATAATGTCCAATACGTGGCATAAATAATTAAGTTATTCAATTATCTAAATAATTCAAGTGCAAGGCACATGCCAGCAATTCCCCAACAAAACGTTAGCTGCATTAATATTAATCATTTTCCTGTATTTTGACTTCAGATTTCTTCATAATTGAATTCCAAAAAAACATCTTAACTTTCCAATGTAAAGTGTAGATAGAATATACTGTATACATTGGCAAGCAATTGTGTTTTGTATAATGACACTGCGGTCATCAGTATGTATAATAAATGTTTATAAAGTGAGAAATTGAAGGTTTCTCGTCCTAAAAGTTAAAAAAACAAATAATTTTTTTTTTCAAAATAAAATCCAAAAAATGACATAATTTTTAATGTTGATACTTTTTTCCATTAATTTATTGATATGTGCAGCTAATACTGATTTTAAAGTGTTAATTTTCAGGCCATGACCTGCTGTAACAAATGACCATCACTTCAGTGGCCTACAGCAGCATTTGAAAGTGGTCAATGTCTCTTATGAAAATCTTAGCCTAGTTAAAATTGTATACAATGTAAGTAACCCCAATATCCAAACGGATTTATAATAATAATAATAATAATATATCAGCAAAGATTATGAACGTCAAAATACTTGCACGATTCAGTCACTCAGCATATGACATAAAAAAATCAGGAAATTTCAGTAATTCTTTGATTCAAAACAATAATGGTAGATAAATTAATATGACCTCTAAGTTTTACTGCATGTATGTGCAAAATTGTTATGACGCTTAGTTATTTACAAATTCTGTGCTAAATAGATGTATAATTGCTATCATTGACATTATAGGTGACATCAGTGACAGTCACAAGCTACTAGCAAAGAATATTTATTTCCCAATGTAGATATCAAGTTTTTAAACGTTTTATTTATAAAAAAAACTTAAAGGGACACTATCACCTTGAATGATGTTGGTTTCATGAAGAAGAGCATGAAAATTTATATCGAAAAGTGAAAGAGAATTGCATATGAGTAAAATAATAAATAAAATAAAAGGACC
>JAQIXP010000347.1:0-28077 GCA_034700285.1 Proteroiulus fuscus
GCAATTTAGATGGATTTGTCCTCCCGCCAAAAAATGCCTCCCTAGGATTTAATTTTTCGATGATGGGAGATTGAGCAATAAACTCATGTAAAGCATCATTTGTCTTTACGAGGAAATCAAATGCACCCTCCCAGATCTCAATCACATTATAGTTGAGGCTTCTAAAATGTGTGATACGATCTAGTCTGCGCATGAATTTCACCAATATTACACCTACAGAACGTGTTCTCCACATTCGTATGGTAGCATTTTGGGCATCTATGGAAATAGCACCCCTAAAACTAGTAAATGGTATTAGCATGCTCATTAAACCCATCCACATAACAGCCCCCAATCTAAAAGAGATGGTAAATGAAAAAAAGTTAGCACACTACCAAACCCACCAGGCAATAGCAGATAATGTCATTGAGGGCTACTAACTCTAACTTCACTAATATTTTGAGCATGCTCAATGTGCCCTGGAGTTGGTGTCTGGACCCACTGCAACCAATGTATGGCTTTTATACTCTGCCTCACACGACCACCATACCCACATTGTGAAATAACTGCTATACTATCTTCTGGCATATGGTTGGTGCAATAAATGATATGACAGTAAGAGGCAAGAGTAATACATTCGAGAAGTGGGTCAAGATGAAACATACCATAACACACGGCCTGAAATTTCTGGCATCCCTCGCAGAATCGTCACATCGGAGATGCAGTAGTCGCGAAGCTCTACTTGCATATCTAACACATAGTTGGCAACTCCTGCTCTCGATACCATTCCAGAAATTTGCTGCCGGCTGTGGTATTCATCGAATCGGGGCTGTAGTAGTGTGATGCAGGAATAGGACCATGGTAGTTTTGGTTGGCAGTAACATTAAACGCATGTGGAAAATATCCCTTTTTGAGTTCTTTTAAACTCAAACTCGGGAATTATAGATAAGGCCATGGCCAAAAAGTTATAAGGGTCGATAAATTTTAGTTTCATCGCTGGCAAAGTAAGACTCATGAGCTTACTACCAGTAAAGATGACATCGGGATAGGTGTGTCGCTTGCACAGATAATTTAGCACAAAATACCCATCATAACCTTTAAAATAATGAGCTATTAAAATAAGAGGTTGTTTGGGTTGACCCTGTTGAATAGGATAGCCACAACGTTGGTCAAGAATCCAGCTACAAAATTGGTTGCGAGCATTAGACCTTTCTATATTTTTGAAAATTTTTTGTTTAAATGACCATCCTCGTGCTGCACTACTACAATGTTTGGCTGTGTGCACTATCCTAGGGTCCCCCTGTTTTTCTGCAATTTGCTCAATAGCCTCCTGCATTGCCTCAAAATCAAAATAAAAAATTATGGGTGGGAGATATACAATCTTTTTATTTGGTGCAGGGTTACGACCAAATCCATTCTATACGCCTTTTCCCGTATCATTGGGTTTTTGAATGTAGCAGAGATGGTCTTTGGCCACATCCTGTTTACAATAAGGACAGGGATCCAATCCACAATAGTGAGGGTCACCCTGCCTTATTGAAAACAGGCAAATGTTACACGTTAAATGGTTTAACAAGTGTTGTTTGCCAAGTGAAACCTACAGTTTCACCCTTAAAAAACCTAAGACACTGTTTGCATTTCAACCATGTAAAATCGGCAAGGGGTTGGCAAGACATCTCTACAGCTATGGAATGCACGAACACAGTTATGTTTGATGCGATCGGTAATTCCTGTAAAGCAAGTAATACAAATGACTTAGAAAAATATTTCAACTGACAACTTGATGCAATAAATATAAATACCTTTAAGGCAGCACCAGCAAAAGTAAGAGCGGTTTAACAACGAAGTCATGCTGGTACTCACCGAATAAACTCATGAAATGCAAAATTACCAAAGGCTTTTCACAGGTGTTAAGTTCAATAGATTGGTGTGAAATTTGCCTCGGTGATGACTTTAAAATTTTTGAATTTCAGGAAACCCACATGCTCTTTTAGGAACACCAGCCTGTTCATAGAGTGCATTTGCCTGAACCTGTTGAGGGTGAAAACATGAATCCGCAATAGTCTTGTAGTTGGCCTGTCTCCTATCTTTTTCATCCTGGGTTAATCCTAGTTCTTGCCAAAAAGAGTGTGTTATTGCCACAACCAAGGTTCTTCCCAGGCAAAGAACATCCCCATTAGCATCGTTATCAATAATGGCAATAACACACCGTTTGGCCTGTAGCCAAGCTGCAAGACTAACGAGAATTCTATCACAACACCCACCAAATCGGGACCATCCCGACCCAGGTGTTGGCATGGTGGTGTGGATAATATTAATTTCCACACCTTCAGCATCTAATCCTAAACGACCATTGCTTTGATCAGTTTTTATAAACTCTTCAAGCACGTGGTAACCTGTCAGCTCATCAGCTGTCATAAACAGCATGTTCAAATCCCATGGCCATGCTTGGCTATGCATATGAAACCTGACCATGTCATGGTTTTGCATATTGTCAGCCACTCTAAGAATGACAGCATCAAAAATTTCTGCTATTCTATCTACAAACTGATCAGGCTGAATCTCATCCAGGGCATGGAATGTTATACGGTGATCCATGCCTCTGGTATTGTACTTTGGAATGGCCACCACTTTACCTCAGTTCAATGTGTAGTGGTATGTGGGATCAAAAAAAGGGGAGGGACAGGGCGAATGCTAAAGTAAATAAAAAAATCAGCATTAAAAATTTTTTGTGGTTATTGCATTTTTCTCTTACAATGATCAAACTCACATCTGGTGGGGAGACAGGGTGGTCAACTGATAAATGATCGAAGAAGTTTAGCGATGTTGAGAAGATGTTCTCTTTGACAGGCTGTTCCAGAGTGGCTCAAAGGCATCCTGGCATGCTGCTATCAGGTACAAACTGCTCACGGCACATCCCAGAAAGCCTAGGTTGTGGATCAAAATCTGCAGCTACACTAGCTGGCAGGTAACCATTACCCCTCTGATGCTCATGAGGAGGAGGAGGAGAACTGAGTCACCAAAGGGGCTTGCAAGCATCCTGGCATGCTGGTATCGGGGACAAACTGCTCATGCCGCATTCCCCAAGGCCCAGGTTGTGGCTCAAAATCTACAGCTGCATGTGTTGTCTGGTAGCCATTGTATTTCTGATGCTTGTTGGGAGTGGGAGTGGAAGCCATGGTGTTGAAATAAAAGTCCAGGTGTTCCAAGGGAATAACTGGCAGCCGAGGTTGTTCAGGTAAGATTGGAAAAGTTAGTAAGGGTAGAGGACTTAAAATAGGAGACAATGGGGAGGATAAATTGGACAACAAGCCCTGATTAGTCAACCAATTAGGTTGAGATGGTGTAGCACTCTTGTGAACTGCTAATTGGGTCAAAAAGTGCCATGACATCCATTTGAGAGCTTGTAAACCCATTCCAATCACTTGACTGAGATGGGGTCACAATCTCTGGCAATGGAGTCATGTCAAAATCATACAAGGACATCACATTCATTTGCGAGTCTGTAAAGCCATTCCAGGCACTGGTCTGGGATGAAGTCACAGACTCTTGAGTCATTGGTGTAAAGCAAGGCATAATGTTCATCTGCAAGTCTGTAAAACTGTCCCACTAACTGGGTTGGGATGGAGCCACTGACTCTTGTGAACATGGCATGGGTTCAAAGTAGGGCATGGCATCCATTTGGGAGTTGGTAAACCCATTCCAGGTACTTGACTGTGATGAGACTACTGACTCTTGTAATGGAGGCATTTCCTCAAAGAAAGGCATAATGTTCACTTGAGTCCGTAAATCCATTCCAAGGGCTGCCTTGAGATAAAGGTGTTAGTGGCAGGGCAATCACCTCACGATCTTCACATAATTTTCTCTTCTGTCCCTTTCTCCAGTGCTGGGATACAGGGTTTGGTGGTGGAGGACGAGGGGGTGTAACTTGTTGATGACCTTCATCATCTGGCACTGGATTGTCTAAAATAAGGACTCTTTTGAGCTCGAGTCCATTTCTGGACATTAGTAAAATTATGCAGACCACTTACCAGGTATTAATTGGCCATAGGTTACGAGGTTTCCAAGAAAGTACAGTAATCCTTCAAGAATCTATGCCGGAAAATGTTCATTTCGATTGGTGGGCATTTTCTAAAAATACATTTACATTCATTACATAAAACTGTTTTAAAATGCATTCACACCAGCTTTCAAGCTTGAAAATCCTTATCAATTTATTTGATGATGTCATTTTGTTAAGAACAGTGTCATTTTGTTTTTTATTGACAAACTAGCACTACAGAATACATGCATACGCTTATACACAAAGGGTTAAGTTAGGCTGAAAGGGTTAATTTGGGCTTAAAGGGTTAATTTAGGCTGAAAGGGTTAATTTGGCCTCAAAGGGTTAATTTGGGCTTAAAGGGTTAATTTGGGCTCAAAGGGTTAACGTGGGTTCAAATGGTTAATGTGGGCTCAAAGGGTTAATTAGTGCTCAAAAGGTTAATGTTGCTTCCTAGGGGTTATAGGCCGATTGGCTTACGTGTAGTAAGTAAACTTGAAAAAAAATGCAAGAATGCCATCTATTTTTAAAAGCAAATCAATGTCATAGTTGATGAGATTAAGTACATGCAATGTCACAGTAAAAGTTTCACATGAATAATCTTAGTGGTTTGCATGTAACAGATGAGTAAACTTGAAAAAAAATACAAGAGCCGCCATTTTGTTTTCAGTGTAAACCAACATTAAAGTTGGTAAATTTAGGCATATGCAATGTCACAGTAAAAGTTTCACATGAATAATCTTAGCGGTTTGCATGTAACAGACGAGTAAACTTGAAAAAATGCAAGAGCCGCCATTTTGCTTTCAGTGTAAACCAACATTAGAGTTGGTAAGTTTAGGCATATGCAATGTCACAGTAAAAGTTTCAAGTGGATAGGCCTAACGGTTTGCGTAATACAGGCAAGTAAACTTGCAAAAAAGCAAAAGCCGCCATTTTGTTTTGAATACAAACCAACAGAGTTGGTAAGCCTAGGCATATACAACGTCACAGTAAAAGTTTCACGTGGACAAGCCTAACAATTTGCATATAACAGGCGAGTAAACTTACAAAAAATGCAAGGTTGCCATCTTGTTTTAAATGCAAACCAACGTCATAGTTGGTATGCCTCGGTACATGCAACATCACAGTAAAAGTTTGACGTGGATAGGCCTAACAAATATTGTGCTATATGCAAGTAAACTTGCAAAAAATGCATTTGTCATCATCTTGTATTGGCACCATTTTTTATTTTAGAAATAAGCCTTCACCACAGTTGATAAGCCTAGGCTTATATGTAAAAGTTTCACGTGGATATGCCTAACAGATAGTGTGCAATATGCAAGTAAATTTGCAAAAAATGCCTTTACCGCCATTTTTTATTGGCGCCATTCTCATTTTAGAAATAAACCAACATTATAGTTGGCAAACACAGGCTTATATGTGTTACCTGTAAACTTTTCATGTTAATTTTAAATAACGGTTTTCGTGCAATATGTAAGTAAACTTACAGAACATGCACTGGGTACCATTGAAAATACTTCGAAGCTGGCATGAATGCACTTAGTTTAATGTAAATGTATTTTCTTACCTTTATTCAGTTGAATATTCCTTTGTAGCACAAACACAAACAAATATCAATGGCACAAGTTCACTTTCCTTGAAAATTCACGAAAATTCGTACAAATTCCGATAGAAACAGACGAACACAGCTAAACTGTATCGGTGCAATTTTGAAATAAACTTTCAAATTTTGTAGCCGCTTTTTCATCTATTTCGTCACTGGTGGATTACCCCTGACATCATCAGGGGCAAATTACGTCACACAGGCAATAAAGTTTTCATTACGTCATACCCCCTCTCTCACCAACTTATTTTATTCCCGCCATTTTTTATTAAACTTCACAGCACCTTATCAACTAGCGGTTTCTGCTTTTTCTGTGCTAATAAGTCATCACGCAATTCAAAATAAATATGGATTATGGTTACATGTGTTCCAGTGATTCCTATTCCAGTACCACAACAGTGATGTCCACGCATTCGTTACATCATCTTTCATCTTCTTCAGATGAATCCCTGGAGGATTCCTCTGTGTCCATCGTAGAGAATTTGATAAATGACATCAAAAGTAATGAAGCAAAGGACATAATTATTGAGCGGCCAGACATTCCAGTGACAGAACCCATCATGATTGACGGTCTAGCTGATAGCAACGATTATAGGGACCTTTACTTGAGGAATCATCCGGAGATCGGACTAAGGATTTTTGGCATGTGATCCGTCAACACTGCAGAAATTGTGCGGACAGTGAACGAATATGTATTCAACATTGATCCAGAATCAGGAACTTTGGTATACAACTATGAAATTCGGGCTGTCTTTGGCAATCTGGAGGATCATTTGGACTTTCGAACCAGTGGAAACATATAATGTGAGTAATTTTCTATTTCATTTTTATTTGTACATTAGGTGTAAATATTATAACTTCATTTATAACTCTTTTCAGGGTTTACTATGCAGATGCATGATTTGATTTTTTTAAAATTTGTATTTAGTTCACCTGTATCAATCTATAATAAAGATTTTCTTTTAAATATATTTACTTTCTGACTCTTGTAACTCTTTTTGTGTGTGTGTTTGTTTCATTTTGCTGTTTACAGACGTGTTTAAAGGCTTGCACCAGACGAGCAGCAACGGGTTCCCCCCACAGGTATGTGTATTTTTTTTCTTAGCAATAAAAGGTAAGTGCTTATTAATTGCCCTTAACTGTTGTATAACAGTTAAGTGTTATTAGTAACTATTGCACTTAACTGTTGTATAACAGTTAAGTGCTATTAATAACTTCTGCATGATCTGTGCAGAAGTTGTTAGGGGGAGGGAAGAGAGGGGGGAATGATACACAACTGTCTGGCAGGTACATGGTGTAAGTGGGGGTAAACCCCCACCCAACCCCTCACCCTCCCAGAGTCATTGCCCTTTATACTGGCATCAGTGGGGGTAAACCCCCACCCAACCCCCACCCTCCTGGAGTCATGGCCCTTTATACGTGGCGTGAGTGGGGGTAAACCCCACCCTCTCGGAGTCATTGAAATTTATACGTGATGTGAGAGGGGGTAAACCCCCCACCCAAACCCCACCCCCCTTAGGTCATGACCCCCATACATGACGTGAATGGGGGTAAGCCCCCACCCCCAGGTCATGACCCTGTACGTGCTGGGAGCGGGGGCAATAAAACCGCCCACTCCCTCCCACTCACGCCATCCAGGCACCCTATACTACTTATGTATTTTGTTTATTAAAGTGAATTTATTTTAATTAACTTAGCTATATCACTTGGTACTTCGTATGTCATTTTTTTATTAACTAGAGGCAGAAATCTCTGAAAGTGGAAGTGATAGTGAAGTAGAAGTACCTACACCAATACTGTCAGTTAAGAAAAATTTCAAGCGAAAAAGTAGCAGGCCCAAGCTTAGCAAGTGTAAAAAGATTAGATCCTCTGCCAGTTCAACAAGTAAAGCAGAAGATGCAGTTAAAGACGTTCATTTTCTTTTTAAAAACAGAGTACCAGGTTCAAATGAATCACAAATTCTGTTGGGTTGGGTTAAATTGTTTAAAATTTTTGTCAATACACCAACATTAAAAAGAATCACTAACTAGTGAATTCATAGGGGCCGACAGTTTCGACCACAGCTGTGGTCATCATCAGGGCTATTGAGTGGATTTCACTGTGACCCCAGAATAGCCAGAAAATGGCGGTATAAAAACGTCATCTAGCCAGCCACCCTGGTGGTCAAAACAGTAATTTGACACTACACAGTGTCCTCAAAGTGGTTTTAAGAAGGCATTATAGGCTGTTGGTATTTCTATGCTAGGTTCTGTGTTAATAGGATGGGAATTTGTTTTAATTTTAATTGTTTCATAAAAAATTCTATTCCAATAGCCCACTGTATTTTTTAAAATTTTTGGTTTATCCAAAGCAATTGCGTGATTATTTTCCAAAGTGTGTAAATAGAGGCTTGACCGCATGTCTTTGTTTTTAACCATTCTCAAGGACATATTTAGGTTTTTGCCGCCCCTAGGCCCGATTAAATTTGCCGCCCCACCACAACCAGCCCTCCAGGACTGCACACAGAAATCCATTGGGGGAGGGGGATCCTGACCAAAAAAATGTTACAACATTTTTGGCCAAATTAAAAATTAGAAAGTTTTTGTATCATTGAAAAATGTAACTCAAAATGGCGTTACAGGCGATTTTTTTTGCTTAAAAATACTTAACAATGGGTTAAAAATCACCCAAAGTGCCTATTTTTCCATGCTTTTTAGTATGAGTTCGATCATTTCGGGGTTGGGGGAACACGGGCCTCCCTGGCTTCCTTCCCCTGCGTGCGGCCCTGCAACACTCTTCCCTTTAATGGCACTGGTCAGTATTGTGTCAACTTATATAAAACTTCTGACGTTTTGTAAACAGCATTTTTTGCACATCTAGTTTCCTGCAATTTTATACTTCTTGTATTACCAGTTTCTATTTCATCTTTCAATGAAGTTACTTTGGGACTTTCATGTCAGAAAAACTTTTTATTATGCAGTTATAGTGAAATTGTGATGTTACAGATTAGGTAAGGAGTGTGGAAATGTTAATTTTTCAAGTCCATTCAAATATTCACACGTGTGTGTACGACAATACACCCAGCAAATTTGCCGTCCCCTCAAAATTTGCCGCCCTAGGCCCGGGCCTAGCGGGCCTATTTGGAAAAACAAGGCTGACCATTCTTTGATGTGATGCTCTTTCAGTCTGGTACCAAATGCACGTTCAGTCTGCTCAATGTATGATTTAGGGCAATCCCTACAAGGAATTTCATAAACTCTTTTTTGTTTAAAAAATTCTGTAGTTGGTTTGTCGGTTCTAAATGTATTTCTCAAATTTTGATTAGTCCTAAAAATATGGAAATCCCATAGTTTGCTAATCTTCTTTTCAGAATTTCAGACAACTTTGGGATGTACAGGAGTGGTCGATAAACCGGTTTCTGTGTTTGGATCTGAATCTCTCCCCTTCCGTACATTCCGGGATTGTCTGAAATTCTGAAAAGAAGATTGGCAAACCATGGGATTTCCATATTTTTTAAACCTAATCAAAATTTTAAAAACAAAATTTAGAACCGACAAACCAACTACAGAATTTTTAAAACAAAAAGGAGTTGTTTATGAAATTCCTTGTAGAAATTGCCCTAAATCATACATTAAGCAGACTGAATGTGCACTTGGTACCAGACTGAAAGAGCATCAAAGAATGGTTGAAAACAAAGACATTTGGTCAAGCCTCTATTTACACACTTTGGAAAATAATCACGCAATTGCTTTGGATAAACCGAAAATTTTAAAATATACAGTGGTCTATTGGAATAGAATTTTTTATGAAACAATTAAAATTAAAACAAATCCCCATCCTATTAACACAGAACCTAGCATAGAAATACTAACAGCCTATAATGCCTTCTTAAAACCACTTTGAGGATACCATGTAGTGTCAAATTACTATTTTGACCACCAGGGTGGCTGGCTAGATGATGTTTTTATATTGCCATTTTCTGGCTATTCAGGGGTCACAGTGAAATCCACTCAACAGCCCTGTTGATGACCACAGCTGTGGTCGAAACTTTTGGCCCCTATGAATTCACTAGTTAGTGATTCTTTTTAATGTTGGAGTATTGACAAAAATTTTAAACAATTGTAGCAGAAGATGTTGGAAATGCTCTACAAAAATGGCTGGCTGCTGGGGTGAAACCTGCTGAAGAATCAACTGAGAAAGAAAAGGCTTATGAGACCCTCTATACTTGCTCATTAGGAAACAAGTGGAATTTGAGAGTAAGTCTCAAACTTGCAGACAATAAATATCACTTTGATATTCGTCATTGGGGTGACAGCGATACACTCTCACGTGTTGCATTTGTACCCATCTAGCTTTTCCCAAAATTGCTGGCAGAAATGAATGAGCTTCCTCATCAAATGCTGGATTTGGGCTATATTCCAGCTATCTAAGCTTCTAATAAAATAGGGTTTTAGTATTAGCATGCCCCCTTTAGTAGATAAACTTAGAAGATGCTTTCAATGCAGTCAGCAGTTTTCAAACTTTGAAGAATGGTATCTTCACAATTTACACACCCATATTATTGGACAACAAGATTCTTCTCAAAAACTATCCCAATCAGAACCAATTTTTACACCCTGCAAGTATGGCTTTAACAATCTTCTTGGCAGCATCAATCATAAGAATACCAATGCTGAAATGATTGATGCAATGGAATATTTATATTTCTTAAAAAGATCTCTCATTAGAGAAGTCATAGAGACTTAAACAGCCAAAAAGCAAACAAATGCAGATACAGTTATGTTTAAAATTTGACTTTGAAAACTGCAAAACAATCACTGAGGATCATTCAGGCAATCAAATGGTTATCTGGGAAACTGTTTCACCCTATTTTTGCAGTGAAATGATGCTTATCATGGGGCCTAATGTAGATATAAACTCAATAATAAACTCATGCATTGGAAAAATTTGCAGATCTATTGAGGCATATGTCCAAAAGGGTCCAGGTTGGCGAATTTCAAGGATTGAGCTCCTTCAGCTTAAATTTGGTGGATATTGACCCTATGAAGGGGGCGCTAAAAAGACAAAAATAATTTTCCTGAGTGGTGTGGAATGTGGCGCCCAAACCAGCCATATTGCATTATGAAGACATAATACTTATGTAAATTTGGCTGGTGGGTGATTGGGCCACGTCATCTCTGCAGACTGATCAGGTGGTTGCCTGAATTTTTGCAATGATGACGAGGCGGCGCCATATTGAAGAAGAAGAGGTTCAAAGATTGAATGGGAAAGTCGACTGGATGTTGCTTTTGTTTCTGAATACATTTGAATGTATTTATTGTATGATTTGTATGTGAATGCAGTGAATGGAATAAGGATTGATTAAAGTTTATTCAGTCTAAAAATGCAGTGATCATCTTTGTGGGTAAAACAACGTTTTGGGAAAAATTCCTGGCTCTGTTTGAGCACTACTTCTACATGGTGGAGGTGCGGGGTGTACCCCAAATACTACCAACTGTTTGCCACAACGTTTTGGAGTGAGTATATGGACTGTAAGTTTGGTTATTTTCGTGGATAATTTTTCGGAAACTTTCAAGGTGTTTCAGGGTCACCATTTAGTAAGTTGCGCCTCTGAATTTGTTGTACGAGTGCTTCCCTGCATACGACGGTGCTTTGCAGTGAAACGCTGGTGGAAATAGTACAAGTTTAGGGCGCCTTTGCTGGGATTTTCTCAGTTTGTCCATGGGCACCGCCATATTGGTGGTGGCTGGTCTACAAGGTGGTCTGGGGTGTCCATGAGTAGGCACCGGAGTAATAGTGAGCCCTGCTCAGAAGCCTCCCAGGTCTCCACGGTTCTGTTTCCTGGTACAGTAAGGGAAAGGAGACCAAGGAAACAGAAGGACAGACAACAACCCGGGGATTACCGTAAGCTTCATCGGGGACAACTGGTGGACGACCGGAGTAAGTTGTTTGACTCCCCGCCGGCAAGGACTTCCTCCCCGCCGAGTTTGTCGGACGAGGATGACACCTTAGACGATCTCACATCCGTTTCCTTGCAGACAGTTGTTACGATGAGTAAGAATGGTGATGAGGGTGTGGTACCGGTGCCTGGGATGCATGAGTTGACTGAATTGGTCGGAACGATGGCAACGGCCATGAAAGAAGCTGCAACCGTACAGACCGACTCCCAGCCGAGGGTCGGAGCCATGCTGGCGTCGCATAATGACCAGATGGGTGCTATGACCGACATGCAGGGCACCGTTACGAAGATGCTGTCTGCCCATGATGACGTTTTGGATAGACTGGAAAAGATACAACGGGATTTTGGGGAGGGGCTGGTGGGGCTAGGTCAGGCTATGCTGGCGGCTCATGCTCGACAAGAGGACCAACTGGAGCTGATGAAGCAGCAAGTTCAGGCTTTAAAAGACCATCGGCTCAGTGCTTCACGCAAAGCAAAAGGTCCCATGGTGTTTTCCATGTTTGATGGTGTAGGTGATCCAGACGATCACCTGGCGGCTTATGTGGCTAAGGCCCGAATAGAGCATTGGGATAAGGTGGAAATGAATGATAATTTCCATCGGATGCTCAAAGGAATTGCCGCCGATTGGCACACCACCCACGTGGAGGCAATGTCTAGAGGTGACTGGAGTACCACCAAGGAGTTGTTTTTGGTGTATTTTCGGTTGCCAACTTACAAGACTGACTGGAAACGGACGGCTGAAGCCCGGATACAGCGCCCGAATGAATTGGCCCGCATCTACATTACGGACAAGGTTCGGCTGATGGAAAAAGGGGGCGGGTGCTTGCCATGGTCGATCTGGTGGATGAGGTACACAAAGGCCTTCGGAAGGAGTTGCGGTCACGGATCGCCGGCCATAAGCATACAACGGTCGAAGAACTATTGAAGTTGGCAGTATCTATTGAGATGGTCCTTCAGGGTGACCCCAAGGACAACCAAAGCAATAAAGGCCGTGGACGGCAGCGGGAGCACCAACCGTGGGTTGGCAAGGAAGGGGAAAAGTCCCAACAAGCGACTGGTGGTCGAGAGCCATCTACTGAGACGGGTACCGACCAGGGATGCAGTAAGTCACGTCCACCGGATCCTAAGTGGTGCTATCAATGCGGCAAAGCTGGTCACATTGCTGCTGAATGTCGGAGTGGATTAAGCCCAAGAAAGGAGGTAAAAGCGATAGGAGCGTCACAATGCTCAATTTGCAGAAACACCGGAGTGTCTTGACACCCTCGGTGGATGGTCCGGCCCAACAGGTGCTAGCTGGGCAGCCAAAGGAAAGAAAAGTTGTCCGGTTTGACCTGACGTCAAAGCCGGCAGTGGTGACATGTGGTGCTACGTTTGACGAACGACTGCCAAGAGTTAGTTACACTCCAGAGGATTCATCAGCGGGAGGCTATTGTGGATTCAGGGGCCTCTGTCTCTGTGATTGGCCAGAGTTTGCTACGTGGTATGCTGTGTCACATCCTGAAAGGTAAATCATGGAGGGTGTTAGGAATCCAACAGAAGAAGATCCCGATCCTAGGTGTAGTGGATTTGGAAATTCAGCTTGGTGAACGGACGTTTTAACACCGATTTTTTGTGATGGATGATCAGTCATGTCAGACTGCATATCTGGTTCTTGGTGCTGACTTTGGCAAGAAAGCTGGCCTTATAGTGGATTTGTCCAAGCCTGGTATTTACTATCAGGACACGTATCTACTGATGTCGGCTTTGGAGGATGAACCCACGGCCTGCTTCCGGGACGGTTGCGATGATAGATTGCAGGGGGTAGTGGAGGAGACTCCCCCTGTGGTGGAATTGCCGGAAAATGATATGACATCCATCGATGTGGAGGACCTACGTGAGGAGGATACACACGTGGCGCATTTGACGGTAAACATCCAAGACCCAGTACGAATACCGGCCAGGACGCAAATGGGTGTGAAAGTGCATATTGAGCCGCCGGTAAGTGACACTACGACAGTGCTGGTGGAACCATTGCATGATCTTTTGGCAAATCATGGTGTGTGTTTGGCAAAAGGATTAGTACCACTCAAACCGGGGTGGGAGACCGAACAACTACTCATGGTGAATACAACAGACAGGGATGTCTGGTTGTGATGTCAGATGACTGTGGGAACAGCGGTGTCGACTGAGGACTGCGAATTCACATTTATGGAGGATCGAGATCGGATTGGACAAAGGCTGGAAACTGCAAATGGTGACAGAAGGAGGGCTTTGCAAACCCGCCGACTTAGCGTGGAACATAGGGCCTACCCTGACTCCGCAAGAGCGTGCCGAGCTGTTAAAACTTTTGCGTGAATACCGGGATGTCTTCGCAGCAGATATGTCAGAGTTGGGTGATTCGGACATTGCTGTACATCGTATCGATACCCAAGGTCAGCCGCAAGTTCATGTACCATCGAGGAGAACTGCAGAACATACCAGAAAAGTCATCAATGAGGAGTTGGATGAGATGCTAAAGAATGGCATAGTACGACCAAGTAAGAGTCCTTATTCGAGTCCCGTGGTGATAGTGACGAAAAAGGATGGTGGTATGCGATTCTGCATCGACTACAGGAGGCTGAATGAACAAACTAAGATCGATCAGTACCCTCTGCCGAGGATCGACGATGCGTTGGACTCACTGTCCAATGCAAAGTACTTCTCGACATTAGACCTGGCAAGTGGATATTGGCAGCTTCGCGTGGCAGAAGAGGACATAGAAAAGACTGCGTTCTCCTGTCATCGAGGACTGTTTGAATTTGTGAGGATGCCGTTCGGGTTATGCAATGCACCGGCAACGATGCAGAGAGCCCTGGACCTCCTTTTGGCGCACATTAAATGGGAGGCATGTCTTATTTACTTGGATAATGTGATCACCTATGGAGCTCTCTTCCGCTTTATGCTGCAGCATTTGCAGATGATTTTTCAATTGTTCCGGAGTGCGAACTTGAAGCTCAAACCGTCCAAGTGTTTTTTTGGATATGACAAGGTTGCATACCTAGGTCATTTGGTGTCAGGAGCAGTTGAGGTTGACCCGGATAAGATCCAGGCGGTCAAGGAATTTCCCCGGCCGACTACAAAAACTCAGTTATGAAGCTTTATTGGCTTGGCGAGCTACTACAGGAGATTCATTGAGCACTTTGCCAAGATTGCTTCGCCGCTGCATCGGTTGACAGGTGAAAATGCCATTTTTCAGTGGGATGCAAGGTGTGAAATGGCGTTCGAGGAGTTAAAAAGGTTGTTGACACAGGCGCCAATCTTGACTATGTTCGACCCGACGCAAACCATCTCTTTGCATACGGACACGTCAACGTTGGGCCTAGGATTTGTATTATACCAAGGTGAAAAGAAAGACAAGAGGGTGTTGGTCTACTCGTCAAGGTGTCTGACTGTCCATGAAAAGAACTATGGAATCCCAGAGTTAGAGGCGTTAGCAATCGTCTGGGCAGTGAAAAAGAACAGACACTACTTGTTGGTAAGACATTTCAACATCGTGATGGATCATCACTCCCTATGCTGGCTTTAGAAGATAAAAGATCCAAAAGGCAAGATGGGGAGATGGATGTTGGAGATAACTGAGCACCAGTATACGGTCGTACATAAGAATGGTATACTGCACGTCGATGCTGATGCTTTGTCCAGGTGTCCGCTGCAACCAGCAGTTGGGGAGGAGGAGCGAGTGTATGTTACGGTGGCAATGGATGAAATAGACCTGTGGGATACTGCATGTTTCAAAGCAGAGCAGGCAACCGATGACTACACGTGTAAAATGCTTAAGGAACTCAGGAGTGAAGATTGTAGACAAGTGGTCGAGGAGAATCACGGTATTGTGAATGGCCTGCTCTACACATTAAGTAGTGATGACGATTTGCATCAGAGATTGGTATTGGAGGTGCCAAAATCTCTACGAGAACAGATCATGAAAGTTGGTCATGATTTGGAAGTAAACTGTCATTTGGGAACAGCAAAGACGTTGGCCTGCATCAAGAGGACTTTTTACTGGCCGGGAATGACTAAAGATATCGAGCATTATGTCCGGACATGTGACAATTGTCAAAGAATGAAACCATAGAGTGGTAAGCGAGCTGGGTTGTTACAACCTATTGTGCCGGAGGGGCCGCCTGCAAGTCACTGGGGACTTAATTTTATCGGACCGTTGCCAAAAGGTACGAATGGAGTTAAGTATATTTTGATATCATTGGACTACGTGACTCGGTTTCTGGTGGTGAAAGCAGTAAGGAAAGCGACGGCTTTATCATTCCAGAAGTTTCTGTTAGAACAGATAATCTTCCGTTTTGGGTGGATAAGAAACTTGACAACCGATCAAGTTACAACATTCACTGGTGGTGAGGCATTGGAATTCTGTAGGCAATACAATATTAAGCATCGTACGACGACGCCGTACCATCAGCAAGGAGACGGGAGAGGCAATGGTGAGGGCATATCTGGATCCGTTGAAGAAACAGAAAGATTGGCCGAATTGGTTGGATCATCAGGCAATGGCATACAATACGAGTGTTCAGGTGTCGGTGGGTTACACTCCATTCTTTCTTATGCATGGATTCCAGGCTACGACGGTGTTTGAAAGTGTCCTACCCTCTCCTTTGTTAATCGCAGGTGATCCGCCGGTGGAAGGAGTTCGAACAAGGGCGATGGCAAAGCTCAGGGAAAGCCAGAAACGACAGAAAAAAGCGTACGATCGGACTCATCGGGATCTTCAGTATGTTATCGAATGATTGGTCGAAGATTTAGGGTCAGTAAAAGGCTTGGCGAGCAAGCTGCGACCTCCTTACAAAGGCCCAGCTAAGGTGATCGGCATCAGTGCCGACGGGCTGAATTATACACGTGAATATACGAATGTCCAGGGGAGAAGAAAGCAAACTGTCCAACACGTCGCGCGTCTGAAGAAATATGAAAACCGAAACCCACCTATCCGCCTTACGATCCGGAAAACAGCTGAAGGCCATGCGGTGGTACAGGTCATGGAACTTCAGCCGGAGGCACAGGAGCCAGTTCGATATGCCTTTCGGGAGGGGATTGATCTCTGGAATCAGCAGGGACTCTGGAGGGACGAGCTGACTGTAGAGGAATATCGTGCCAGACACCAGAAGGAGTTAGAGCAGCATATGCGGATGGTACATGGACCAGATTGGGTGAAATCGGTAAGGGAGCGTGATCCGACCTGGCCGGTATCTAGAAAACAAGGCATTCGCTTAGATGAAATAAGTGCCTGGGGTTTGGCTTTCCCTTCTGCTGATAGAGTGATTCCAATCATATCTTAGCCATATTAAAAGGTTTGGTGGGAAATGGAGTTCGAGTAAGGTGTAAGGCCATTTAGGTGAGGCTGGGGACTGTAATTTCCCAAATTCCCTGCAAAGTGGGACAAAATTCATTTTTTTCTCAATTTTTGGGCGTATTTTCCCTCTCCATTAGTGTATTTTTTTTGAGGAAATGGTGAAAACATCACAGGGACGATTATAAATGTCTGTATTTCCTACCTGCTTATCAATTTGAAAGTGGCGCTTGAGGGGGATGCTTGTACTGCCAGCAGTACAAGAAGGGGTGCCACTGACCTGGTAATTATAAGTCAATAGAGGACGGTAGTTATTTGGGTTGTTTTGGTGTAATTGGCGCCCAATTTAATTACATCACGGCATTCCTAAGTGAAAATTTACATCACAGGGGTGACGTGTGGTCGCCATTATTGTGAGCTCATTCGTTCGTGTGATAGTGGATGAACAGGTGTTGTTTGGTGATAGTGGTGCTAAAAACATTCCTAGACTATCCACAGGACTTAGGCTTCAATTTATATGCTGATACAGGTAGTGTTTTTTGGGTTGATGGTTATTCTTAAAAGGAGATAATTTGCTGGCTATTGAGTGTATTTTTTGTGATTAAGGACCATTGGAGTGGTAATTGGTGTTCACCTTACTTAAATTTTAGATGGCTCAACCAACTCATCGTCCAGTTGTTGATCATCCTAGCAATGAGGAAATGGTGGATCTATGCTTTAGAGTGCTTGCTCAATATTTAGCACCTGAGAGCCAGGCCGCCAGGGTAGCTCGTTTGGAACAGTATAGCTGTGGCCCATGCAGGAGGTGGAGGAGTTACCCATGCCAGCTGATGTGAGGGAGGAGACTTCGACCTCCCAAGATGATCTGGATTACGAATATTTGGACGTTTGCATCGATCAGCTGGAGGAGGAAGATTGGGACGCCTTACCACCAGCAGTGAGCCCTCTTGTTGGCATTCGTCGTGCTAAGGAGCGCTTGGATGTGTGCATTAGACAACACCGTTTCAAGCAAAGGGAAGAACGACGCGCCCGACCTGCCCTGTACCCGGGGCTTAAACAAGCAACAAAGGGGCCGCACATGCGCCACTGCTTTCGTTGTGGCCGTATTGGCCACGAAGTTGTGGATTGCCTCCAGCCGGTAACCAAGGAGGTTATTTGTTACCTATGTGGGAAGGCAGGGCATGTTCGGGTCTCTTGTCCTCGATGTCAAAATCGTCGGAGCTGTATCCGACCACTCGGCCATTCCGACAAGGAAGCTACTCACCGGGGCGCTCGTCCTAAATCCTGGTGAGCTGACCGGGACCGCGATCCATCTACATCGCCTCCTGGCCGGGGACGTCGATATTGAAGACTGGTAGTTGAATGTTTTTGCTCCGTGTCTCCCCGCTTAGAGACTAAGCTGGTCATAAGCGGGGGGGGGGGTGTGGAATATGGCGCCCAAACCAGCCTGATTAATAATAGAAAAAAATAATTATGCAAATCTGGCTGGTGGGTGATTGAGCTACGTTATCCCTGTGGAATGATCAGGTGATTGCCGAATTTTTGCAGGGATGATGAGGCAGCGCCATATTGAAGAGAGAATATGTTCAGGAAGAGAATGGGAAGGTTGACTGGATGTTGTCTTCGTGTCTGAATGTTTTTGAATGTATTTATTGTATGAGATTGAATGTGTAAGTGAATGCAGTAAACGTAAAAAGGATTGATTAAAGTTTATTCAGTCTACACAGCATTTTGTAATCATTTGGGAAAAACGCATTTTTGGGGAAAATCCTAGCTCTGATTTGAGCAACACTTCTACATTATCTATTCATTCATTTTAGCTATTGTAAATATATTTTGTTACCTATTATGTTATAAACTATGAGAATTATATTAATTAATATTCGATTAGTATTTTACTTGTACCTCTGTAAATGTTTAGTCAAATTGGTGGAAGGACATTGGAGATTTGATGACTGTTCATTTAATGAATTGACAATGTACTTCTTGAGCAACTGTTTGTAGGGAAAAGGAGTTGGGCAAGTGGTATCTTAGCAAAAGCATGTAAAGTTACAACATCATATTAAAATAAAGTGATGTCACAAATGATACTTTTACTTTCGACACTGATGACATTTGTCTGTCATGTTCAAATTCTTATTGGTCAACATTTGATCACTATTCACCACTTAATAAAATATAATGCTGTTCTTGCATGTCATAAAACTGTTGATTACTAACTGTAAAAATTCGAAGTTTCTGCAGTTTATTCGCAGTCTAAAACTGCATAAAAACTAATTGAAATCTACATTTCTAAAGTTTTATGGTTCAAAAGCCTGCATAATTTGTTCAGTTTTTGTGTAGAAAACGTGCATGTTTTTTTTACAGTTTTTCTGCATTTTTTCTACAATATTTTTGTAAATTGTCTACGGCATTTCTGTAAATTGTCTTTGGTATTTCTGAATTTTTTTCACATTTTTGTTATACAGAAAAACTGTAGAAAAATTGCAGAAATACTGCATAAAAAATATAGAAAACTGTACAAAAAAAACATGTAGCTTTTCTACATAAAAACTGCACAAATTATGTAGACTTTTGTTCCATAAAACTTCAGAAATGAGATATTTACTATAGTTTTTCTGCAGTTATAGACTGCAGTAGACTTCTAATTTTCTGCAAACTTTTTGTGCTGGGATAATCATAGTTATTTTAGTTAGTTTTACACAAAAAAGTTTGTAATGCCACTTTTCAACATAAATTTAAGTGTATTAAGAATCATAAACAAACATTTAATAACATTTGCAAGCATTTGATTACATTTGCAAGCATTTGATAACATTTGCAAGCATTTGATAACATTTGCAAACATTGGATTACATTTGCAAACATTGGATAACATTTGCAAACATTGGCTTACATTTGCAAACATTGGATAACATTTGCAAACATTGGATAACATTTGCAAACATTGGATAACATTTGCAAACATTGGATAACATTTGGAAACATTGGATAACATTTGCAAACATTGGATAACATTTGCAAACATTGGATAACATTTGCAAACATGACATTTTCTAACATTTGAATGTTTGAAATGCTAGCAATTGTTTCTTGTTTTTTACCTGGGTTAATTAATTAATATTAACAATGACAGAAATCAATTTATCTTGACAAATGCTGGCATTAGCTCCTGTATTTGTCATGAAAAGTATTTCCTAACTGGATTCTGCCTTAATAATTACTGCGTGTTTTTTGGTTCTCCAAAACCGTGTCATGATCCTTATAACAAGCTAAGAGCATATATAGGATTCAAACATAATGCATATACAGAAATGATAGGAGTTAGGTTAGGTTAGGTTAGGTTTGATAGGGGTGTGTACATTGGTATGGTGGGAGTTAATGAATGTTAAAAGTTATAATTACATTATTTTTAAATTCAATTGCTTTAAATTGTTGTCAAATGTTAGGTTTGACAATTGTTAGCAATTGCTGACAATTGTTATCAATTGTGCCACTTTAGCATTTGCCAACAATTGTTAACAAGTGTTAGCAGTTGTTAGCAATTGATTTAGAAACAATTGTCAGCAATTGTTATTTTTACCTGGGTGTTGAGATTCAAAACATCAGTCCAGACAAAACCGTGGTAAACTTGAAAGAATAGTTTTATTTTTTAATTGTCATATTGCAGTATAAATTATAACCAAGTTTTGATCACTGTCAAACAACACATTCAAAGCATCACAAAGTCATGGTGATGATGGTCAGATGAAATTATATTGACTATTACAAGCAACCTTAAATGCCCAACTGTAAATAGCATAAAACCTTTTCTGTTGACTTTGTGAAGAATGCAGGTGTCTTCTGAGTGTATTATAGGAGTGCAAGCCACTTAGCTATCTCAGCTCAGTGCAAAATCATGGTAAAATCATCTGAGTCACAGCTCAGAAAGCATTCATGGCTAAATTTACCATCAATTAGATATAAAATATAATCTCAATCGAAATGACAAATATCCCATTATGGGACACTATAATTTCTGCATATTGCTTCTTCTAAAGACCATATCCAACTCATATCCAAATGCAATGTCTCTCTGTCGCTCTATTTTCAAATGCTGCACTTTAATCATTTTGATTAGTTAAACTTTGTGGTAGTTGTAATACTGTTCTTGGTCTCATTAAGGTATTCCAAAAAATATTTGAAATTGTTTTACTGTCATCTTGATTCTGATGCCTAAAATAGTTATAATTTTGTATAAAGCTTACCCCATGGGTTGTCACTATAGTCGAGGAAGTGGTGTTATGTTTGGATTACTTTTAGTTATCTAATCTATGATACCATTAACACATAGCATGTTTGCACAACCACTAATCCTCCTGAAAGCAATCAGCAGTTTTTACTTTTGTTTTGGGAGTGATCCCAGGTTGCACATCTCTGAATAATTAGTTTACATATTTTTATAACAGGTTGTTTACATCTATTTTGTTGCCCATGCGACAAAACAGGCTAGTTATTTTTTTATTTTAATTGAAGTAATTTTTTCTACACAAATGCGACATCAGCATTCCTCACAATGATGGCACCAGCCAAATTATGCGCATAAAGAGGATCAATAAGTGTCATTCATTATGTGTACATCATGAATGTCAACCAATCAAGAGTAACACCATTACAACCTTCATATATTAATTTGTTGAAATAAATTTAACCCTTTATTAATTTATATTGTGATGATGTGAGTTGATCCATTGGGTTTATATTTCACAACTGAACATTTACACATTTACACATTTTAAAATTTACATATACACATTAACATAATATTAAAAAGAAATATAATTTTTTTAATTGTTTTGTAAGTGTGAAACAGAAATTCGGAAGCAAATTTGAAATGATAACAGAGAATACTATCATAACAAAGTTTACATTTAATAATTTGAACTATCTACATTAAGCATGTATTATTATTGATTAATAAAATAAATGATTTGCTTAAAGTTGAAAATATACCAGTTGTTTTATTTCTTTACAGGTAAGCTCATCCATTATTACATCCTTTCATAGCAGTCGTAAGTTTATTATTTAACTATTACTATAGACAACTAGTTGTATGAGTTAACACAAAGTGTAAATGCACCAGCAATAGTGAGAATAAGTTTTAAACATATTTTTTCAATATTAATGAAATTATGATATTTATTTTTAGTATATATGCACATTTTGGTATCAACATTATTAATTTGTATACTTTTGATTGTCAAAACATACTAAAGCACATGCTTAACTGATACTAACATGTTATCTACTAGACTGTTCAAGTCCAGCATTAATTTTTAATAACATTTCTTCAATTAAAAGTGACTTTCATACAACTAAGTGTAAATAATGATTTTGATTACAAGGAATGCATAAAATGACTTTAATTGTGTATAAATCTTAAGCTACAAAATACATTTTGATGCATCAAGTGTTTAAAAATGTTGGGAATAACTTTAGACTCTGAGCATTTTGACCAAATCTAACAATATGTTTGGGTTAATTTAAAAATATTATTTAACAAAATTATTGTTTTTTTCCTTAAAAATCATTACAAATTTGACCTGTGAAAAATGTAACTTTTTATTATCATTGAAAAAAACATCACTTTGTAACCTGTGGCAAGCCACTATAGCTAACTTTGCTAATGCATGATAAATGTGTTGTCAAATGTTAGTTTGGGTTTAGTATTTTTAAATATACTAAAATGGTGCTTATATTGATTTAGTAATGAGTGTTAATAGTGGCCATTATCAAAACTTATATTTGATATAGTCATTTTATTTTCTTCTTGTCGTGTCACAATTTTTGAGTTCTATGCATTGATACAGGGATTCATCATCAAGTGGTAATAAGCAGACAGTTTAGCGTGGGTTATAAACTTCAACTTATATAGAATCAATATTACATATAATCAATGATCTACCACATTTGTGATAGTTATGGTATTGTCATTGATAAAAACTTAGCAAAATTATATTTTCAGTAAGAGCAAGGATATTGAATACAAATTCTGATGTAAAAAAAATGATTTAAACAACAGCTTAAATCATCATTCTTATGCTATTCCATTAATTAAAAGATCAAAAATAACAATAACAATAAATAAATAATTGAACCATTCTCCTAGAAGAGAAATTGATAATGACTTACTTATCTTTGTCCCACTTTTCCAGTTAGGCCTACCAAGCATCAACACCTAAGATCATAAATAACATTACTCAAAAGTGTTTGTATTAAGTACAAAACTTAACATAGAATTAAATTAAATTCAACTCAGTACCCTATGATCAGCATATCATGATTCATTTGGTAGTGAAGTTATCACACTATTAGGAAGAGACTCCCACATCAGTTTTGACTAGTAAACGGTACTAGTAAATGGTGTTTTCTCAAACTGGATTGACATTACTTTGGGTGTGCCACAGAGTAGTGTTTTGGGACCCCTTTTGTTTTTGCTCTTTATTAATGATCTCCCTAAAACATTTAAATGTAATTCCAAATTATATGCAGATGATTCTGCTATGTACTGTGAAATTAAAAAGGAGGAGCAGTCTCACTTAATTATCCTACAGTGAGACTTAGATTCGTTAAGTTTGTGGTGTCAAACCTGGCAGCTTAAACTTAATAAAGATAAATGTCTTGTTATGCGTATATCTCATAAAAGAATTAAGACTTTACCTAACTACAATTTGGGTGGGGTACCTTTAGCAGTTGTGGATTCTGTTAGGCACCTGGGCAACCACATTACCAAAACTTTGCTGTAAAATGAGCAAATCATTAAGATGGTAGGTAAAGCAAACCAACGAATGAATATGTTCAAAGAATATTCAGGAATTGCCCTTTAATGGTTAAAGAAACATGTTATAAAACGGTGGTGATGCTCCTTTTAGAATACTGTGCTCCAGTTTGGAATCCATACATAATAACCCATGTACAGGTTATTGAAATGATACAATGTAGAGCTGCAAGATTTGCTTACAGTAATTACCAACAGGGGCAGATTGAGGAGTCCGGGGCCGACACGGAAGTGAGCTTAAAGGGGCCCATGTATTCAGTGCTGCACCCAGAAATCCATTTTGGGGAGGGCTCGACCGAAAAAATGTTTACAAAATTTTTAACCATAGGTTAAAATTAGACGGTTTTCTGTACATCATTTTTTAAATTTACTCAAAATAGTGCCTTAGGCGATTTTTTAATTTAAAAATACTCAAAAATGGATCAAATATCACCAAAATTGCTTATTTTTTCCATTTTTTGTAGTATGAATTCGACAATTTCAGCTCGGGGGGATGGAGGGAGGGGGAAGGGGCCCTCTTGCGTGCGGCCCTGCATGTATTTAAATAAATTTTTTGCATTTCTATTTTTTGTTTTAAAGCAAATACGATGCCGACTGGGGTGGGGAACATGGGAAACATTGTTTCACCATGAAAGCAAGGTGTCCAAAATGCAGAAATCGAATAAATAAACAACTTTAAATTTGAATTAATTGAAACAATAAGAAATAACTTCAAATTCACATTAATTAATTGTAACTCTTAATTTTTGATTTTCAAATTATTTTATATGAATTTGAAGTCATTTCTGCGATGTCTTAGTTTTTCAACGGAAATACAATAATTTAATTAATTTGAATTCACATTGGATAGAAGTTTTGGGCCCCTGACACAGGGCCGCACACAGGGGAAAGGGCCCGGGCTCCATTCTCCTTCCTGAAATTTTTAGATTTATACTAGCTAAAATGTCCAAATAGGCACTTTTGGCAAATTTTAGCCCATTTGTGAGGGTTTTGGAGCAAAAAAGTATTTTGCTGTACCATTTGTGTCAATTTTTGAAATCATATTCAAACTCCTTCTATTTCTCAATCACCTGTGGCCCAAATTTTTCAAATTCTCTTGGATGGCCCTCTTCCCAAATGGATTTCTACATCTGGCTGCCCTGGCCAGTGGCGGATTTAACGGTCAGCAAAGTCAGCATTTGCTGACTGCGCCCCCAGCAAAAGCCTATTGGGGGGCGCCCCAATTGATAGTGCTGAAAATTTTTTAAAATTTAGCATTGGTTTGCTGACCACGCCTTTTGGCTTAAATCCGCCGCTGGCCCTGGCCTTAAGATGGGCCCCGAAATCATGGGCCACCAATGGTAACACACCACCCAATGATGAGGAGTGATCTGTGACCATTTCTATAGAGTACTAATATAATATTAGAGTAGGGGCCCACCCGGAAATTTCTGGGTATCCGGGTGGCCCAATCCGCCCCTGATTACCAAAGGACCGCTAGTGTGACCATGATGCTACAATCTCTAAATTGGGAATCATTGCAATCTCGAAGGAAAGTTAAGCATGGGTTTGTTTTAAAGGTTTACTTTGCCTTGTAATTTAAATTTGGTTTCTGATATCTTTAAGCCTAATACTAAGGCTAGAGGTATGCATGTTCACTCTAGTTCTCTGAAGGAAACTCGTGCTAAAACCGATGCTTATTATTGGTCCTTTTTCTTACGTTCTGTATGACAGTGGAATAATTTTCCTAAGGATAGTTAAAAAATTGTTAGAAATTCAATTTAACGATGATGTTTAAATCACCACTTTATGACGTTGGAGTATCCTCCAGAATGTGGGATAACCCCCCTACCAAATGGCATCATTATATGCTGATCGTAGGGTACTGAGTTGAATTGAATTTGAATTGACTTAAGCATCATTGTTAAATTGGATTCCTAACAATATTGAACTATGGTATGCTTAGGAAGATTATTTCATTGTCTTACAGAAAGTAAGAAAAAGGACCAATAATAAGCAACCATTCTTGCATAAATTCCCTTCAGAGAATTGGAGTTTACATGCCTACCTCTAGCATTAGCATTTAGCTAAAAGATATCCAATACTAAAATTGAATCACATAGCAGATTCAACCTTTTGAACAAAGTTAAGCTGAAATCTTTCTTCGAAATCACAATGATTCCCAGGTTAGAGAATGTAACATCTTGGTCACAGCACTTGATTATTTTAATGGACTGTATATGGGTTATCTTTTATGGATTCTAAACTGGAGTCATATGGGAATGTTAGTTTGGTTATATGTCATTAGTTGAAATGTCATCTCATTTTCATACTTATTTTGGACTGCACAGATTCTATTCAAACTAAGTGAAATAGACTTATTTCTGTCAGAAAAAGCATTCATTGCAAGTGGTCTTTCTTCACATTTAATCCAAAATCTCTAAGTCACTATTTCCTTTATGCCAACATTGCAGTCTTGAAAAGCTCAATGCTCAAAATGGTTTGAACTATAAAAGAGGGAAAAAACTAAATAGGATTTATTTGTAAATAGTTTTTTTTTTGATTAATGACTCCATCACAACAACATAGTGATGTGTGTATATTAATCTTCCATTTGTGATCAATACCTTTCATGATAAATCCAACTTAGCTTCCAGTAACTAAACTAACTGACCCTAATGTTTGGACAGTTTTCATTTTCATTAAACTCTAGATTTCTTAATGAAATCTAGCTTGAAATAGTCTGAAACCCTTTCTGAAGTAATCAGCAACAAGGCCATGGCTGGATGCGTTGAGCTTAATTGTGATACCACAAGTACTCATTTATCTCAATTATTCAATGGCTAAATTGGACAAACATTTTCACGCCACTACAGACCAGACAAACTTGTTAATGCGACTTCCCAGTTTTCCTGTTTTTCTACATGTGGAGTTGGTGACAATACTGAGTCATTAATCACAAAGCACAATTATGCTTGATTTCTGTTTATGAGAAATAAAGAAATAGCGCAAAGAATTCAATTCAGTCCATTGTATATCTTATCAAAATGAAAGCCACAAGGGTATATGTAATCAAAAGGAAACGAAATTAAATGTAACAGGTAAATGTATCGATCAGTTACACTGGTACCTGCTGGGCTTACCTAAAGTGCCTTGAAACTTTCAATTCATTAAGGTAAGGCAAATGTTATTTCAAAAACTACTTCTGTTTTCTCTTTTTTCCAAACCCATACTCTCTTAAGTCAATTCAATAGCAATTGAAAGGTAAGTTTGCTAAGTACTTCATGCCACACTTACATCAGTGTGGATTTCAATAAAGTCTCCAGAGAGTTTCGTTTATTTCGGTTCATGTTTATTTTATAAATTTGGATTGGAAACTTAACCTGAGTGTGTCTGAAGCATCGAAACTCAATTTCAAGAAAGGCTGCATGAGTTAAAATTTGTCTACAATAGGCCTAGATGTTTCTATGAACCCATTAAAGTTACTAGCGATTGTCTATTGTATCCGAGAAAAAGGAAAAAATATAGATCTTGCTTGATAAGTGATCTTGTGTTAAAAATCATGTATGTGAATGTTTAAGATCACCAAAGAAATTGTACAAAAATTGCAAGCTTTTGCATAAGATCATTGGTTGATCTTAATGATCTTGTGTATGATCTTGTAAGAATCTTAAAAATATTAATTAAAGTTCTTATATGGTCATTCAAAACATTTTATTATTTTGAATGGTCTTTCAAGGCTTTTTCATGATCTTAAATTAGGCATTTTTTAAGATGGTAAAGAACTCGTAACCAGTAAAAATCTTAGACAGGCAAAATAAAATAAATTCACTCTCATTGTCAGTTGTGACCTAACTACTGATCAGTATCCCTAACCCTAAAATTGTTGTGAATGCATTGAGATAAATACTGTTGTGCTCTAATCCTAAATATAAGGCCTAATTATATGGCAAGTTGCAAGATCTTATATATGTTTCAAACTTTCAAGCTATGTTCTTAGCAAGGTCTTATTAATTCAATAATGTCTTTCAATATACGGAATAATTTACAAAATCCAGAATAAGAATATTTTCAAGATCTTAATAGCCTGTGGTCAACATCTTATCAAGTTAAAAATATTCTGAAGTTCTTATTAGAAAATGAATAAGAACTTACTAATCATAACAGAACTTCAAGAAATTGCAGCAATTTAAAGGATCAGACATAAGATGTCCACTTGGATTTCTAGGGATGTTGTATACTTTATGTAGAATTAAAGTATATTTTACATATACATGTATTTCAAAATTATTATCAAATATATTTTTAAAATTATTTACCAATATATTTGCAAAATTATTTACCAATATATTTGCAAAATTATTTACCAATATATTTGCAAAATTATTTACCAATATATTTGCAAAAT
>JAQIXP010000348.1:0-28052 GCA_034700285.1 Proteroiulus fuscus
CAAATTTATTTTGCCTATTTGGCGATGCTGGAAAAATGGATAGCAATTTATTCTTTTTCTATAGCTGTATTAGTTTGCATTAATTTCATACCCGGTATGCATAAATTAATAGACTACTATACATAATACATAGGCCTACATTGTGAAGGACTATAAGTTTTGCATGGGTGCTTTGCATTTGCATACATTTGGTTTTAAAATGATCTGCCCACTGTTGTCTTCTGCCCATTATTGATTATTGTCTGGCTTGTCCATTGTGCTTTTTATGGCGCATTTAATGGAGTATTATCTTGAAAAAAAATAACTAAATCGTTTTATATATTACGTATAAAACCAAGTGTTAGTGCACTAATTTGCCAGGTTATTTTTGTATAAAGAAATTAATTAAAATGGTAAACCTCGTGGCTGTTAAATTATCTCGAAGGGATGTATATATATATTTAAACACAGCATACCTTGGACATAAGTAGTAACTTCATTAGAAAAGTGCAGTTACTGTAAGGGAATTTAAGATCAATAAGTTCATTCTTATTTTCATAGTTTTAAGCTCGTAAGCAGAAGAAGTCATTATGAGCATGTCCTTTAATGCGTTTAAAGTAAATTCAAGCTCAGGCAAATGCTTCAAGCAATGGGAAACTCAGCTCAAATTGAAGTTGGCTTAAATAGCCAACTTAAGCTTAAAAAAGCTTAAATAATGTTGACTGTGCGGCACTTATTTGAATTGAATTACTGAAGGTTTGGTAACACCGAGGGGGGTGGTCATAATATACATTTTTTTATGTATTACAAATTTGTTATAAAATTTCCTGTATGTTACAATAACTAAATTATAGGGGGACTAAGGGGCTAAAGTTCCCCCTCCCCTTTCCTCCCTTAAAAAAATGGAGAAATTTATTGCAAAATGCAGAAAAGTGGCCGCATGTGTAGGCAAATTTAAAATAAATCGTGCTTTTGTGATAAATTCACTCTTGGTTTATAAATGTTTAAATTCATCTTTCACATTAGCTTTGAACAAGACTGGTTTGCTTATCTTTTAATTTTGATAATTTATTATCCTTATCCTTTCTTTAGCATGTGAAACAAATCAATTCAATTGTGGTGCGTCGGATCCAATATGCATTGATTTGACACGAGTGTATGATGGACATGTGGACTGTGCCAACGGAAATGACGAAGGTACGGAAGTGAATTTTATTACCTGTATATATATAATGCATAAAACATCAACGCCTTTTATCAGGAACTTCAACTAACATTTGCCATTGTATATAATTGAAATTTTAGAAAAACTAATAACAAGTTTTCGTTATTTTTGCCTTTCTCCCCGCTTGAACTTTACTGAATTATTTAACTCTTTCTTGTAATATGCAAAATAAAACTAGTTTAGCAAAATTCTGGCTTAGTATGTGGGAAAACGAACTCTTTACCGTAAATCACTGCCGTGCTAACCCAATTTTAGTTGAATAGAAATGTATGCGCTTTGAATATCCGTAATCACAACAATAGCTTCACTTTTTAAAATTAAAATGAATTATTCATGCTAGCAATATGACATGGTGGCCATTTTTATAGAGCTACTCTGTTCCTGCTAGTGTTGCAATAAATAATTTATTTTATAATGTAAAATAACTCTGTTATCCATTCTGTTGTGGGTATTAGGTTGTCCTGAAGGAGCTTTTATCTGTAAGGATAAATCTGCTTGTATTCCTTTGGCACAATATAAAGATGGTGTCCCACAGTGTCCGGATAGATCGGATGAAGGTAGTACATGGTTTTGAAGCGTTTTAATTTGAATGTTGCACTTGATCATTGCTAAGTATACTCACCGAAAGCTATTTATTTGCTTTTGCAGAGTGCGCCAAAGATGAATTTCAGTGCTTGGATAGCGGGAAATGCCTTTCAAAACTTCAATTTCAAGATGGAATAAATGATTGCAAAGATGGGTCAGATGAAGGTATGGCTCGTATTCCCCAAAAAAGTAAATCTAATCCTAAACCAGTCAAATCTGTTTGCTTAAATCAGATTAGATTATAAAGGGTCGTCCACATATTATAGAATACC
Organism: Proteroiulus fuscus; assembly: GCA_034700285.1. Lineage (NCBI taxonomy): Eukaryota > Metazoa > Arthropoda > Diplopoda > Julida > Blaniulidae > Proteroiulus > Proteroiulus fuscus. The sequence goes on from JAQIXP010000348.1 coordinate 2,062, forward strand.
AAAAGGGGTACCTATTTTTTGTGATGTTTTCAGTAGGGTTTCCAGAAATGCTTCATAATTAACTCATTGTGCACATTACTTTTGGAGATTCAGTAATGAAGGGAATTATTTGAATTTTCTATTAATCACTCTTGATTTACAACTTAGGATTATTTTTCTACAGTTCTTGCGGATTCTGGAAGACTTAAATATAAAAAACTGTTAAAAAGATTGCCAAAACTATGTCAAAAATTTATTTAAACTTAAATTAAACAAGATTCACTTGAATGTTGAAAGCAGCTAAAGAATTCCTGACAAAGCTTTGCTTTTTTTTAATCTAAATTATTGTTTTTAGCTTTTAATTATTTTAATGGAAGTTGGGGTATGAACAGTGTTACATAAATATTTTTTGGAGTGGGGAAAGGAGGTAACGTATTTGATACAAAGTGCTACAAAAAATGGGAGGTGTAATAAGTTTTAAAAAAATTGAGTTAAATAATATGTGGATTGCCTGACTGATTTACCGTATCTGCTTATTTTCTCTGCATGTGTAATAATCATTAACTTCGATCTGGTCTCAATCTAACCAAACTGCAAGATAGTGATCCGAAGCTGATTCAATAAGATCAGATTTCAGAATACTATCTTCTCTTTAGCAAAAGCACTCTTTTTAACGAGATATCTTTTACCTTTTCAAGTCTGCCTTGAAAATCAGCACGAGTGTATGTGCGGATTTCCTCGATGTCTTGATGCAAAATTCATTAATGATGGTATACCAGACTGCATAGAAGGATCTGATGAAGGTAAGAATTTTAATTTGTAATTGTTTTTTCTGGAGTTATAGATTTTTTATTAGGTTATAATGATTTAAACATTCAAAATAATAGGCTACGTAGACAAATCTACAATTGTGTGCCCCGAGGAAGATCTGCAGGGATTGCTAGCAGCGGAAAGAAAAAGACGTACATCCGGTAAGAACAATATTTTTTTGCATTTATTATCCTGTGGAATGTCTAACACAACTTTTGAGTTATAGAAGTGTAGAGATTCAATCAATCAGTCTGAAGCTTTATAGAGGTGCAATGAGTCAATGACTATAGAAAAACTGTTTCTTGATTTAAGAGGCTTTTTTCCTAATTACATATATCCTGTCCAGAACTTGCCTCAACATTTTGTTTAGCTCTAGCTTATGGTGAAAGCAAGTCTTTTACTTATTATGGAAAAATTTGAGATAGAAATCCCGACTATTATCTATTGAACTTTTTGCTACAATTCTTAGTCAAACCAGATACATTTTTCTACGAGGATGCCAAATTATGATAGAGGCAATTTGAGCGAACTTTTACCCAAAAGTCCTTGTCCTTGTAAAAGAGCACAACTGGCTAAGCCATGAAAAATAATTTGTGGGTTTTATGTTTTATAAATTATTTTAATCCTAGTCATTCTTTTATGATGGATTGGCCTCATATTCTAAAATCAATTCAGGCTAATTGTTTATTAGTTATTGGGCTGGGCAATACAGAAAGCATGAAGGCGCCCACAGAAAATTTACAAATGAGTAAATCTAAATAAAGGAAAGTTGTTTGTCATTAACTGGGCGGATGCAAATATTGGGGTCAGAAATATTTCATGCATCATCGTCCAACACACAAGTGATATTTTCTTGAAACCAGGCTTAATTTTTACATTATTCATACTTTATAGCTTTGCAAGTGTGCATTAATACTATACAGTTCTTTCGTTTATTCCACTCTTACTCAACATTTTTCATCTTAATGAAGTTGAATTTTGGATTCAAAGTTCAGTGAATTCAGTTACGAAATTTTTTTCCTGAAATAACATGTCTGCTTGTCGCTTTCTTAGTAAGTTAGCTGTGCGGTGGTGCCCCTTAAACTTTCATAAAAGTATATTAAAAGGCATTTCTGCCAATGCACTTATTTTAATAGTCGTAAACTAAATTTGTATATTCTACCCTAAATTACAAAATTCAACTCTGAAAAAGGAAAATAATGACAAAAAAATGTATGTTTAATACAACATTTTGGTAATTGAGTTAAATTATAAAAGAAATCTGAAAATATTGTCTGTTTGGCAAGGGGTAAATATAGTTGTAAATATAATTAATTTTTTTTTAGAAATTTGTTCATACTTTAATTAAATGTTAAAGGTGGCAACAATAATATAGACTGGGTAAATTGGGATTGTTACAACTTACTTGAATGACAGGTGCTCTTAGCTAGTTTAGATTAATTCCTGTCCAATTAGTGGGAGTTTGCGGGACTAATTTCGTGTATTTTCTTATGGTGCTTTCTTATGGATCAGTACAAGTTCTTCAACCAATACCTTCGGCTGTGAGGCCTTCTGGCACTGCTGTAGATAATAGTTTAAATAATGCGGAAGCAGTGGACACCTCCCTTACTAACCTCGGGGGAAATCCAATCTTTCCTGTTACGGAATGGCTCACTAATAAGGTCGACATCTTGACTCCATCACCTGAACGTTCCAATGACTTTCCAACGTTGGTTCAAGTCATATCACATACACGTCCTTTTGGTTCCGTTTTCTCAGGGGAAATTTATCAGACAGCATTGCTTGATTCCAAGCATACTTTAGAAACAAATATGGTGACAGGGAAAGAAAGTCATCTCCCTAATTCCTTGTTGCTTCCCACTCTCGCCACTCCATTATTATTACATTCACTCATGCCTAACATTTTTTGGAATTCTGCAATTCCGCCTCCAAATCTATCTAACCTCTATCATCATCCCTTAGAACACGATGGCGACATTGACTCCCCAGACAATCTATTGGACATAGCACTCAATATGGAGAAAATGAGAAAAAAGCGTCAGGCAGAGGATGGTGCTACCGAAATTCACGATGCTAGAGTGCCCAGGTTTCGATCTGCGCAACCCTCCTTCATGAGGGCCCAACAGCGGAGCCTTCCAACGGTACAAGTCAAAGTAGACGAAGCCTTGCCCCAAGATAGTAACAGAAACAACGATGATACTACTGAGAAAAAGCCAAACGAGAATGAGCAGCTCTTTGGTGAAGAGAACAGTGATATTCCTGAGTTTCCAATCGAAGAAAGCACTTCTAAGTCCGATGAAACTCCTCTGAAAAGACTAACTTTAATAGGGTTTGTCCATTTCACGACTACAATCTCGGGTACTGAAATCGTTTTCATGCCTAGAACCTTAATTGAGAGTGAAGCTACAAAGAACTCGTTCTCACAAAAATCTACGACCATTTTGGAAACCGAGCATACTGAGCCGTCTTCGTCTCATTCCACAATCAGCACTGATATTCACCATGATATGGAAACCACAACGCACGAAATGATCACTGTTACAGAAAGTCAAGGTGAGACAGACATTCATAAGGCAACGGATACTGTTAGCAAAATAACACCGACGAGCAGCCAAATCGATGAACTCTATTCTACAATTCTGAATGAAGTCCCCATAAATGGGGAAACTACGGATTCATTTCAACATCTGATCAGCAGCGCATTGTCATCAGTGTTAGCGCCACCGGTCAGCATTATCGTTACACCTAGTCTGCTTTTTGCTGATACCCAATCCGGCTTTTTATCGCCAGCGTTTCAAGTGGACTCTTCCATACTTCATCCTACGCCTGTTCTGGAGGAACTAGCCAGCAAGACAGTTACTGAAGACATCCAAGACGAATTAAATCCCGAAGTATTACACACAATCGTAACACCGCCAACTAATGGACATTCGTCTGCGCCTGGAGACGATTTCATTGTGATCGATGAGCCGCATAATACTGTCCTGGATGAGGACACAACAGAGTCGCTGCCTCCGATCCCACCGAATAGTACGGACATTATCTTTAACCGTAAAGGAGTGGGTGGTCAGGGAAGATTCGAAGGAGAAGCTACGGAAAACATCATGGACGAGAAATCAACGGAAGGACCAGGAGGTTTTGCTGACAGCCCAATGGATGAACTGAATCCGTCTGCAGTAGATTTGGACGACTATCCAACTGGCTTGATATCTTCGACCGAAGGTTTTATCGTCAATGAAGGCACCACTACTCATTACACCACGATGATATTCGGCACCTTCATAGGTGAAGATTATGCACAAATTGTACAAAGTACTTCCAGTTTAGTATTTACGGTTTCACAGACGGAAGAGCCTTCAATGCAGACTAGCCAACCTGCTGGAAGTCTAACTGAAGATATCCCTCATGATATCCATGATGCCAGAGCCGTAACTGACACTTACATCTTGGACACACCAACTTCCTCCATATTTGCTTCACTTGGCATTGAGAATAGCAGTATAAGCACGATTTCTTCTAATGATACCAATGTGGATGAAGAAGAACAAGATGGCCAGATTTTACCATCATTAGTCACCGTTGACAAGTTAAACGCAACGGCGGAAGGAAACCTGAGCACGGTGCTTGCTACGCATACTTACTTCACAACTTATTTCTTGGACGGAACATCTTCGGTGCAGAGCCGCTACGAAGTGGTTTCAAGTGTGGTTCCGAAAGATTTTGTGGTCAACGTTACTAATGACGAGTTAATTCATACAGCTTCAAACTATACCGATAGTGAAGTTATCAATGACAAGCCATTGGATAATGCGAACGAAACGGCCATTTCTCCGGGTGGATTGCTGCACACTGTTTATTCAACGGTCACATACTTTACTACCTTTTTCCTGGGAGGAACCACGTCTACGTCGAGCCGATTTGAGGTGGTTACAAATATTCTGTCTGCCAAAGATTTAACTCACTCATTTGGCGATGCGGAGCAGAATGAAACTACAAGTGTTGAACCCTCGACTGACATAGAAGAATTAAGCAATCGTACCACATTTACGCAGCTTGTCCATGAAAATGCTAGTGATTTATCGCACAGCCTGACGAAAACGAGGGATCTGATGACGTTTTATACAACCTACACATTCTTCACCACGTTTTCGTCGGACGGAGATACGTTCGTAGAAAGTAGAGAAGTGGTATCTACAAATGTTGGCCACCCAGAATCGCTTGCCAGTGTGGTTTTTGCACCCCAGTCGAACGACAGCAGTGACTCAGGTGTCCGAGAAGATGTAAACAGTTTTAGTCCGACTCCAGAAGTTATGTCCACATTTATTCCTAGTTCACCATTTGTTCGAGCTCCAAAAGTATTACTTAGCAGCAGTATTTATCCGGAGGACATATTGGGTAGCTCAGCTCTAGCAATCGAGTTGATGAGTAGCCTGCACGTTGAAGACAACTCCATTAACGGATTATCTACTGCAAGCTTAGACGCCTTGTCTTCACGGCTCTTTGTCACGTTGAGTTCGGATAGTGAATCTTTGACCGATGTTCATTCTTCGAAACGATTCGATGATGAAGTCTACCAAAGTGTATCCATCACCGAACGATTTTCGGACAGGCTGCAAAGCTCTGACTTACTCAACGGTGTGACCGAGGCCTCCGATGTAGTGGATAACGATAACGATATCCCCGTGGTCAAGGTGTATGGCATTGTGGATGCCTTTACTGAAGAAGAAAGTCATTTTACAGATACAACGCCAAGTACAATCGAAGATGAGGAAAAGTTCTTGAACGAAGCTCATTTACCAGTGGAGGCTGTCAGTGACAGTGAAGGAATTGAGTCTTCGGCCAGTGCCGTAGAAGCAAAGGAAGTGGATTCACCTGAACTCGAATCTTCTGTTCTGCAGTCTAGTCAACCCACCGAACGATCGGCTGAATTTTTTATCGAAACTCCTGACCTCAAATCTACGACCATTACAGAAAGCGCTAGGAGGGAGAAAATATCCGAAATTTCGGACCATTCAGTGACCCCCCGAGTGCCAGTAAATGCACCTGGAGCGAAGACCTACTATACCACATACACGTATTACACGACTTATTTTAGTAATGGACAGAAGGCCGTATCTACAAGCATGGAAACAGTATCAAATGTGGTCACGGACAGCATACAGATCACACCATCATCTTCAAGTTCATCCCAGAAGACGTATTATACAACTTACACCTATTACACCACTACCACCGTAGATGGTTCTTCGACAGTGCTGACGAGCAAGGAAACTATTTCAAATATTCATACCGATGAGCCTGAACTGCCGAAGGAAACGCTAGAACCCTTGCCTCTGGTTCAAATAACCCCAACTAAATCGGTGGCTGTGAAAAAGCCAGTTACTTTCTACACGACTTATACCTATTACAGTACGCTGGATTCCGACGGTACACCTTCTGTTTCCACAAGAAAAGAGACCGTGTCTAACGTGCATACTGACGACATTTCCCTGGAACTCCCCACGACTACTAAAGACACTGTTCATGCCACAAATGGCCCTGAACTTGAATTCCTGACTCAAATTTTCACCTATTTTACTACTTACACCTATTACACAACATCCTACGATGGCACCCAGACACACATTACGAGTAATTTGGAAACCATCTCGGATGTGGTGACGGAGACATCTACCATTACCTTGGGAGCAACCAGTAGCTCGAGCAGCAGGAGCAGGCCATCGATCGAAAAATCCGTAACACAAACGTCTGAAAAAATAATACCAACTTCGAGCAGTAGTCAGTATCCAACCGGGCTAATATCCACTACTGTAGAGGAAGTAGAAAACGATGGCACAACAACTTTGCTGTCAACAGAAGTATTTGGCACATATATCAACGGGGTTTATGCACATGTCGTTCAAACCACATCGAAAATTTTGACCGAGGAGGCTTCCGAAGTGCAACCAACGTCGTCCACGTCAGAATACCCGGTTGGCTTGGTCTCATCAGTTACGGCCAGCGAAGTTCACGATGGCACAGCAACAATATTCACAACCAAGGTAATTGGGACATACATCGATGGAACATATGCACAGATTGTGGAAAGCACGTCCCAGATTTTAACAGATGATGTTAATACAAGCGATATTCAGCCTACAGAATCAGATGAACCATACAAGACTGGGATTATATCAACCCAGACTAGTAGTCAGATAAATGATGGCACTACAACCGTCTTTGAATCCAAAGTGGTCGGAACTTATGTGGATGGAGTTTATGCTCAAATTGTGGAAAGTTCGTCGCATGTTCTGCCAAGTGGTTCTGTACTTCCTGGACAAACGACCGAAGCAAGTATCACGACAACGGCAGCAAAGCTAACAACTACAGAAGAAGCTTCAGCCTCCGACACTACCTTATCTGATGTAAAAACTGAGCCAACTACAGTGGAAAAGAATGAGGAAGCCGATTCAGCTAGTACCACAGAAGCGGCAGGAAAGAATGGACTCCGGAGATTGCCTTCTGGAATCAGACCTACTTTACGCCCATTTCGACCAAGAAGGCCAGGGAGCTTTCGGTTGAATAAAAAACAAAATGGAGGGGAGGGGGAGGGAGAGAAAGTCAATGACGTCAGTTCTTCACCAGTCAACAAACTTCCGGGTCCAACACGCGCTCGAGGTATTGGGCGGTCAAAAGCTACAGCAAGTGGTGTTTCATCGCCTGGTGCTTTGCACTTGCAGTCGGGATCATCTGGATTCCCTGGTTCTCGGACAACAGGAGGCTTTGCTAGTAGTGCTGGACACCGTGGAAGTATCCGTTCAAGTTCGCCCGGTGGACGTGCCTCAATTCGATCGTCCATTGCTCCAACTGCCACAGGAGATATCTCCATAAGTGCTACAAGGGCCCGCACATCCTCATCGGGATTCCGTCTGAAATCAGGTCGCCAGTCTTCATCTTTCAAGTCTGGAGCAAGCGTTAGTCCTTCCTCTGTTTTACCAACCGATTCGAATTTACCTACTACTCAGTCAGATGGGAATGGTGAGCAGGGAACAACACTTGACGACTCGTCTTCTGGATCATCAGCACCTGAGGGAGCAACAAGTCCAAGCACTTTCAAAGATCCAGGAGATTTAACCGAGCTAATTTTGCCAACTCCTTCACAGAGTGCGCCTACTGAGAAGGATACCAAAAAAGATCTAGCCGAAGGCACTACTCAAGCAACCGAGTTCCAATCTGATAAGTCTTCTGACATAGCAGACGAAACGACTAAGAAATCGCGATTTCGGGTCCCCTTGAGATCGAATAATCGACCAGCATTTGCATTCCGAGCTAGACCTCGACCCACCAGTCGCCCAACAGGTTTGCCACCGGGATCACCTGCTCCTGTTAGCGATACGTCGGATACTGCATTGAGCGATCAGGACTTTGAAGAAAGCATACGTGAAAGCGGTCAGAAAAAAATTGCCCCAAAATTCGGCCGTACTCGCACTAGTCCACCATCAAGGAGTAGAGCTACTCAACCTACCACCCGTTCCTCAGCCCAGGAAGCAAGTACAACAACCAAAGCTGAGGAAATTGATGGCGAAATCACAACTACCAAGCCCAGAGCATCCGTACGTTTATTGAGACTGAGAGGAAATCGAAGAAATAGACTTCTTTCTTTTGGTCAAAAAACGTCGCAGCCTGATGGAAACGAAGACCCTCAGGAGGGTGAATCTGAGGATGCTGTTGCCAAAAGAAAGAAACGATCTACTGCTGTAAATGCTGAGACGTACAATGGGGAAAGCGAAGCGGCGTATGGTGCCAGAGATAATTCCGATTTCTTACACTCGGAAAGAGATTACACATCAAATTTCGAAAATAAGGGTAAGGGCGACGATATTCAGAAGACAGAGGCAACCGAAACACAGTCTAGAAGATCATCTTCGCGAAGTCAGAGTAGATCGAGACAAGGCAGTTCGCAAACGGAAAGCAAGCGGTCAGCGAAAGATGAACATCAAAAGTCCAGCGAAGCGAAGTCTTCGAGTAAGTCACGGGCAAACCAGAGACAAAGCCGAGTAAGGAGCCCCAGTAGACCCAATTCATCAGGCAAGACTCAGCCGATTTCTCCAACCAAAACCTATGATAGCAGAGGGAGGTCCCAGAAGACGAATTCTGCGGCAAGAAGAGCTAGGCCAGCATCTGGAAGACCATCAGCAGCCACAAAGGTCGAGTCCCTCGCTTCATCCAAAGCAGCGAATTCAAGAAATAGAGGACGAACGGTGGCCCGTCCTGCGGCTACTGAAAGAGTTCGGACTACTATTAGACCTGCGCAGACAGAAAACGCTAGGGCAAGAATACGACCCACGCAGGTTCCGCTGAGGAGAGGAAGACCAGGCAGAATTTCTCATAAGAGAAGAATGCAATTGCAGCAGCAGCAACAACAGCCTTTGAGGGCCACTAGACCCGCGGTTCAACCGGAGCTAACGAAAATAGCAACAGTTCCGGCCAAGGCGGAAAAAGAAATCCAAGATAAACAGCCAACTGCGACTAGGCCTCCGCCTCTGGTCCAACAGGATCCAGTAACCGTAACGCATTATGTGAATACTACCAAAATTGTTCCTATTTATCGAGGCTTACGAACCGAGCTTCGAACGATTGCGACTGCATTTCCTAGCGAAGAAGTCATACAGCCATCACAGTTTACTGTCGTTAATGATCATGGAAATGTAAAAACCATTTTACACTCATTCGTAAATATTGATAAAGAAACGCCCGCACTGACTTCTATTAACGAGGTGCTGATTACTTCCAAAATTGAAGATTACATGACCACAACTCGGGGTAGAGTAGACATGTCTACGAGAACGGTCAACTATCTAACTACTATAACTAAATCGGTCTCGAGTATTCCAGATTCTCTTCAACCTTCAATGCCTTTTGGCTCTTACATTTTGTCCCAGTTGCTGTTTAACCAATTCTTCCCAAACCAACCACAAGCTCAAGTGAGTTACAGCACTTCCACGTACAGCTACATCACTACGGTTACAGTAGAGTCCACTGCCGTATTTCCAATCAAATTCCGTGATAAGACCAAGCTGACCACCATTACTGAAAGTACTGTTATGGCAAGCACCATCACTACAGTTACTTCTGTACCAATCACGGTTACACCTAATCTGAATCTGAATTTACTGCCTGCATTGCTGAATCCTGGTGCCTTGCAATATCCTCCTGTCAATGGTCAGCAGCCCACCCAGGTGTCACCAGTTAACGAAGATCTGGTAGTGCCCACGACTCACGAGACCTTACCCGTACCGCCGCCTCCTCCTCCGCCCCCGCCCACCGAAGAACCGACTCCGGAATTGCCCACGCCACCACCACCACCGCTCACCAGCGTAATTACTCTGTATCTTTCTGGAGTGAAGCCAGGCCAGTACAATACGTTTTTGACCACCGTTACTCTGGACAGCGAAAATGGTGCAACGCCTACAGTGGACCTGAAAGAGCTCTACCGAGAGGTCAGAGATGCGCCAAATGAGGTCATCAGCAATGAACACAGGGAGAAAAGAGCAGCTGAGGCAAATAGAAACCACCCACATGCAGTCTATAAACGACAGCCTCCTCTGACCGACGTCGCAACGTACACGTTACTAACAACCATGGCTCTCGATGGGTCCATGTCTGTCCTGACCAATGAAGTTACGGTCACTCAAGTGGCTACCAATAACCATTGGTATGATGAGTTAACCAAAACAACGAGTCAGTCTGATGTACTAAGCACAGCGATGTTACACGCAGATGGAATTCCAATTGACGTTATTGTTACTCCCGAAGACACATCAAGGAGATCACGAGGCCGTTTTCCAGATGGCATCACGAATTTTGCTGGAGATAACCTACCTGTACCACCTGGAAGACAAAGAAATAAACAGCGCAGCTTCGAGTTTTTGCCTTTTGACTACCAACATCCACATGCCAAACCGTTACACAAAGTTCCTGCAGGTATTTCGGCAAATATCGAAGCATTCGACGATCCAATCATAACAGAAGCTGCCGGAACAGATACTGGAGTTATCTTCGTAACTCCTACCCAGCTTGGAAAATTCGTGCAGGTAAATCAAGGAGCTTCAAATAATCAAAAAAAAATTGTGACTCCGGCTGATCAGAATGTGCCCATTATAACGGAACCTGGTGGCAACGACACCTCGGCCACACTTGTCGTATTCCCTTCGAATGTGCATACTCTGCCTGCCGAGGATCAAGCCGGTGTCGATGAGAAGAACATCGATGGCGAGGAACTATCGGAATCCAGTCACGTTTTTTTCCAAAGAATTCCGGAATCCGGATCTTCGAGCCAGGAGAAAAGATTGAAATTAAAGCGCCGAAGAAGACCTGTCTTAAACGAAACTTTAATTCCGTTGGATATTTTCACAGAAGATCCCTTCGTCACCAGTGATCCATTTCTCTCTCCAATTCCTTTACCTACTACCAAGGGTCTGAAGCGACGGAGAAAGTTAAAGACAACCACTCCGCTGCCCATCGATGACATCCCCAATTTTGATTCTCCACATTTGTTTCATGATCCTCATCCCATCGTAGCAACAGGTAGTATACCTATTACGTACTACACCACGTTTTCCTATTTCACGACTATCTACGATGGTGCAAGTGCTTCGTTCAAGACTCAGGAAGCGGTTGCTTCCCGAGTTATCACTGAGCCGTTGAGCTCCGAAGCCATCAGAGCACTCCAGGAGCAGTTCCAGGACTCCGAAAAGGAAAATAATTTCGTGAATTTGGGCACAAGAACTGCCGGCAGTAAGACAACCGTTGTTATTTTGGGATCGCGGGTGTCCATCGATGCCGGAAACCATTTTCAAGATTCAGAGCACCATCGGCAAGCTTTGACACCCGACGGGGACGAGCCGAGAACCGTTTATCAGGAGCCTTCCTTCATCCCTCCGCCATTCGTCCCTCCAATCCCTGCACAAACGGAAGTGGCCTCGATAGAACCAACACATACCTTGCTTACCGTTTTCACTTACCTGTACACCTTTCTGAACGACGGTAGCACACGCTATTCTAACCGAGAAATAACTACAACGGCCTTTGTGACGGGAACGGAAATCCCAGAACTTCTGCAAGCTAGCGGTCTGGAGGACAAAAACGGCAACTACATTCTCAGCAATGACACCAAGACAGTTAATATTGGATCCAGAGTGTTTGATGGAACCACCACCGACGTGAACATGGCAGTAAATACTTTGCTGAGATTGGATACTAACCAATTAAGTACTGGACTGCCCGAACTTGCCGTGCTTGCATCCCCGGCTGCAGAACCAGTTTTAGAATCGGATCTCGTAGTTTCCAGCCTGGACCTGGACGAAGCCGACCTTGAGATGACCTCAGTACAGCCAAAACGAATTCGTACTCGCCATTTTATTCATCCTACTGCCGTGACGCCTCCTGTGGAGTCTTCCCCGCTAACCAGCGATGTGACAGAAGCTGATCCCGTAACTTCTTCCACGGAGGAACTACCATCAACTACTTCGTCCTCATCCAGAGGACGACCCTTTGGCATGCGTACCCGCAAGAGGCGACCGTTACCCAGCTTAGAGGCTTCATTGGCTTCTCCTAGCGAAGCATTGGATAGCGCAAGTTTGATAGGAGATGCTGCTTTCTCACCTGAAGATCCATTTAATATCGAAGCTTCACCTTCCCTAGATGACGAACTTACCAGTCAAGTGCTTAGTGCCGAAACTCCTCGTCTTCAAAGGCGCAGGAAACGTCCAACTACTCCAGCCCCTACCAGTCCGCCCGATAGCAGTCGTTCGCGATTGCGCGTCAAAGTGCGCAATCGGTTAAATGGAAGATTTCGTGATAACATAGGAGCAGGCAATTACGCTAACCGCTTCAATGGTGTAAATGGACAAAGCGTTCGAAAAGTGAAGCAGAAGGCTACCCCCGAGCCTTTGGCTTCTAACGTAATTTATTTAACATATACTACCACAACATTAGTGCCATTTCTAGGAGATACAAGCTTCCGCACCCTGTATATCCGTACTTCTAGTCTTCGCACCCTCGATGAATCGGAAATGTATCTCCTAACAGCTCCCTACCTGTTAACGATTACACCAACGCAGACCGTGCAAGCCCCGGAAGCCTCGAGCGAGGCCTTAATGTCCCCCCACCCTGAACTGTTACTTAGCAGTGCACTGATGAACTTGAACGACAGCGACCTAGAATCGACGACGATCCGACCGAATCAGACCGAGGAACTGAGTAGCCATCCCACTGAAGTTGACGACCTACCAGAGAAATCTCGACTCGAAACACTTTACACGACTTTCACTTACTTCATAACACGAGTGGCTGGGGAAAACACTGAAGTGATAACCAGTCTTGAAACTGTCTCCGAAGTTGTAACCAAATCTATTATTGATCCTGAACCTACTACTACTACTATTGCTCAGACAAGCACTTTGGGTGAGTTTTAGCTTCTTACGGTAATTGTGTTGTTATTTGTTTGTGTTTGTTTATATGTACTTGTGTTTTATTTTGGTTTACCCTTTGTTTAATCTCTATTCACATTTATTCTTGTGAAGTCTACAATGATTTCTCTCCTAAATGCCACAGTGACTTTCTTTTCTGGAAAATATATTATTCATGAATTCAGTCACTCATTTTTTTTTTCTCCCACAATTTTCTAATTATTGTAGTCTCACTTATCTCCTTCATTTATGTCGTTTTTATCTCTTCTGTTGAAAAGTTATTAGTTCAAGGTGTCATACAAAAGTATACAACAAATTTCGAATAATCCTTATGATATACTTTTTGGTGCAGCAGATGTATTTACATTTTTTACTAATGCGTGATTTTTTTTTAATTGAGCATTGAGTCTTGTAATTTTCACCAATTTGTTATTTATATCATTAATTTTTTTTTAAAATTGAGTCAAAAAATATACAAATAAAACTAAATGAAATAATTGACTAATAAATAAGAAAAACGAGATGTTGGACATTTTTATTGCAGTTTTGATTTATTTAAATGTCATATTAATGCATTTGCTGCATCAGTTTTAAAGAGAAATGTCATTTTGGATAAATTGAAACTGGTTTGTATCGATTGTTTTAATCCTTTATAAATTTCTTTGATCCTTATTTTTGGCCTAACTTTTTTTAGGCCAAAAATAAAATTAATTTCTTGAACCTTATCATTTTGGCTTTTTAATCTCTATTCTAATTCTTCATAGCAAGCAACATTTTTAAAGTTTATTTTGTTGGCACCTTGATGTTGCTTCCTTAATAAGCTATCTTGAGTTAAATACAAATACCCTTATTAATGTATATTTTTTTTTTAATTTGCCTCGTGTTGCTTAATACATGGATGCGTTAATTCCATTAATAGATTCATCCATCATTGATACTACGGAATTTGACTTAACAGAGGAGCCAACCACTGAAGCCCATGCAGGTATTTAACATAATTACAATTTTCACATGAACCTAAAAAATCTGTAATTTTAACCTTATTATTTAGGTCTAATTATGTGTAATTTACTTTTCTTTAAATTAGAATTGAGTGGAGATGAGCCCAAAGTTGTGATCAAGGATGTGTTTGGTGATGGTAAGTAATTTTTTGTAAATTTCGTATGCGAATGCATAACCACCCTGCAAAATATTCCAATCAAAAACTAGTAATTTATCAAATTAATGGAATAAACACTAACTGCAATTATATTTGTCTGATGCAATAATTCAGCATTGAATTTAAAAGTATTTTAAATGCTAAAAACACATGCAATATATGCAGTAATAGTACTGTAGTAAATCTTTATTAATTGCAGTTTAAAAATAAACACACTTTGGAGTATTTCTTTTCTGTCAAGTATTTTTAGGGAGGCTTTAATTTGCGAAATTTCTGTGTTGGGGGAGCTTACTTGCTAAACTTTTAATGTAAAGTGAAATGAAAATGTTTGAAAAAATCATGTGACTAAATTTATATAGCTTTCATGTTGTATGTTTTTAATTAAGTTAAGTGCTCATGACCCTAAACAGGATTATATATTATGCCTTATTGCAAAAATACCATGTTTAAAGTTAAAAAAAAAAAAAAAAATTAGTCATTTAAAAAATCGGGCAATCAAGCAAGAAGGTTTTCAAATTCTAGTGGCTACCTTGTTATGAAAAAGGGATATATTAAAATGAAAAGGAAATTCTATATATGTACTCTTACAGATATATATGGTGTCTGTGCAATTAAATGATTATTCATATTGCTATATTTATTTAATATATTCATTTGTAGAAGATGCAGCTTACGACCACGATACTTATCTAGATGAAGAAGAATCTACAACAGTTGGAAGTGAAGAACCATTTGAAAGTGATTTTGCTTACGATGAAGAAGGAAGTGAGGATTTACACACTGAGCAGCCTTTAGAGGACGGTCAAAGCAGAGAATTAAAATCGGGGGAAGAAGTTGTTGCATCGGAACGAAAAGTTCTGGAACAGTCACCCATAACCGACCCAACAACCAGCGACCTTGAGGAAAATGGGAGGGAGTCAATTGATGAAGCTTTACCGACGTCAAGCAGTTTTATGGAATCGATTCAGCTGAAAGAAAGCTTTTCCACGTCTTCAGATGCATTAGCCAAGACACTATTCACTACTTACACTTACTTCAATACATATGAGGCTGGAACAACAGCAATTGTATTAAACAGTACATCAGTTGTATCTAACGTTATAACCACTGACCTCTCAAACGTAAATAATGTACTCTCTACAAAGTTTGATACATCTACGACGTATACTACAAACACTTATTTTAGCACCGAATATGACAGAGATGGCGAATTGGTGCAGTCCACTGAAGAGGTTATCAAACAGATTGTTATCACCGAAGCTCCCTATTTTGCTAGCAGTAGCCAGCATATTTCCCCCACAAGAAGCAGCCTGACTTCTCGGACAAAATCACAGAACATACCGCACAGTGGCAGTCAGGAGTCGGTCCGGGATACCAAGACAAGCCATGCGTCTACAAGTAGGCCTAAACAGAGTGCCACATCTTCGTTGGCCAGCTCGTTATTAAGCTATGCTACAAAGACTTACTATACGACTTACACTTATTTCACGACGTACCTGGTGGGAGACAGCACTTCTATAACAAGCACCACCGACGTCACTTCAAATGTCGTTACCGAGAAAGTTAGCAACATTCCAAAAACGACCACTTTGAGAAGCAGCTTGCCTATTTCCGCAACATTAACGGGTAAGGAAGACGTCATGAAACGGACGTACTACACAACATTTACCTATTTCACAACGTTTTTGCAAGGTTCAGAAACCACTGTAACGAGCAACCGAGTAATCACTTCCAACGTTGTGACTGAATCCGTTGGCGTTGAAGCTTCCAACTCGCACATCCAACCAACGTCTGTATCGAACGAGAAAATGATGACTACGGAAGTTCCGTCCATAGAAGTACAATTCAGTAATTCTAAAGTAGATACGAAATCCATCAATTCCAAACTTTCTGATTCTATAAAGGCAACGCCAGCTAGTGGAAATGGAAATGTGAAAACGCTTTACACCACTTTTACGTATTTTACAACTTACCTCGAAGGAACGGAAACAATAATTTCGAGCAATAAAGAGACCATAAGCAACATTATAACGGACAGCAAGGAATTAATTAAGCCAACAAGTTCTGTTTTTATTACCGAGACAAGCGTGCCCATTTTAAATGAAGAAGTTATAAATCCTAGTGGTCAATCAGCCACCTCTATAGAGCGCAAGACAGCCTCTTTAGAACCGCAGTCTTCAATAACAGAAATATCGCCCAGTTCATCATTTTCAAAATCTGCGGAATTAGAATCTAGCAAAAAAACAGGTTCTACAATTATTTTCTTTTCTGATAACAGTACTGCCCAAAATATTTCGGCAACTGCAAGCTCTGGCTCTGTTGTATCTACAAGCGCCAGCACGGGTTCAACTATCATTTTCTTTCCAAACGTATTCCAAACTAAATCGCCTAATTCTTCGACCACAGCAACATCACTTGCCTCGAATGCCAGTATTGTAGCGGAGGAGTCAGCTCATGAAGACAGCCTTGTAATATCTGCTAACAACAGTCTCATTGATACCAATATTCGTAACGATACTGTAAACTCTTCAGAAGCCAAGCCAAGCAACAGCACTGGTCCCACGTTTAATCTCGGTCCAATGCTGAGCGGTCTAGCCGGTCTGCTAATCAATGGCGGCTTGGCTCTTGGTGCTGGTGCAGCTACAGGAGGAGAGCCACTCAATCTAGCAGCTCATATTCCGCCACTCATCGCCAGCCGCAACGACACAGAGAAGATTAATGGCGAGCCTGGTTTCGTCGAACGGCCACCACCTGCTGCCACAATTTCTGGAATTCAAGAGCCCAATTTTATACCAGTTGGGGGGCTTGGGGCGAGCCGTATCCGCAATCAAATTAATGGTATTAATCCTCCTTCTCCACCTCTTACGGAAGGGTTTACCCGTATAAGTGGTCCACCTCTGGATATGCCACATCCTGGAATTGTCATTGATATGAAAAATCATCCACCGCCCCTTAACCATGGACCGGATATACCTGTGATGGATGTTCATCCATCCATGGAGCCCATGTTTAGCAATGGATTTCGTCCTGGGACGACTGAGAAAGGATTTACTCCCATCTTAGCCCGCACTGATAATGTTGTGGTCGTGCCCACTCAACAAGTTAGTGCTGAAGCCGTGAAAGAAACAGTCAAAGAAACTGTTAGTGAGACGACGAAAGATTTGAATGAGCACAAAGTCAATGAAGCCACGACCACCACGAAAGCTCCAACGATTAGCGTCACAACTGTGACATCGGTCCTCCAAGGACACTCTACAATTTTTTTCAATCGCCACAGACCGCATCGGAACAGTCCTTCGGCCATTCCCACCATTTCCTTGGTAGGCAGCGACAGCGATGAAATCGGATTCACTCGTTACCCATCTGTGTCAACTGTGATCCAGGGCGGTAAAACCACTTTTAACACCGTTTGGATACAAGTAGCGGACACTAGGGTTCACGGAGCCGGTGTTAGCCCCATCAGCATTCACCGTTTGGATAATGCAGACTCCACTGTCCAATTAAAGGATTATATTCAGCCATCTACCACGACTTATTATACCACACATACGTTTTACACAACCACATTTATCAACGGCAATCCAGTGATTAATACCCGGCAAGAAACATCTTCTGAAATTGTTGTACTTCGCCCCCTTGGCGTGGAAACTACCACCGGAGCAAATGAAGAAACTATTCGCCATAAGCTAACCATTGAAACGATTAGTCCTGCTGAGAAAACAGATTATCCAGGATTAAGACAGGAATCCACAACTACTTTTGAGCAGTCCCACGAACAGGTGTCAGAATCGGGTGGTGGAGTACGAAGAGTGGATAGCGAAGAGGGTGGATTGCGCCATAAGTTCGTTACCGGACTTGAGGAAACCGGGCCTCTGCTTAAAGCTGTGGATGAAATAAGGGCTTCAGCTGCCCAGCCGACAGCAATGCCACGCGACGACAGCGTAATTCAAAGCACTTTCTCAAGCATTGAAGACACAACTTTTGTTGCTTCTGCCGAACACCACAGTTCTGCAGTTCAACAAGTGGTCCAGCAAGATGAGCAGACTCATTTTACTGTTACACATTTTTATACCCAGCTAATGGATCACTCCTCGTCAGTTGTTTTGGATAGACAGGAAACTGCTACCGAAATAGTCACCTTGAATCCTGTGACGTATACTAGTTACCTTCCCGGTCCAGTTACAAGGATGTATTTTACTACATACTACTATTACACGACGTCCCTCGTCGGTGACCGCACCGTCATCAATAGCCGCGCAGAAACTTCCACTCAAACTGTCACTCTTGGTCCGTTTACGGAAACAGAAATTTTACCGACACAGACAGAAACTACTATTAGGGGAACTGGAACAGTTCCTTTGCCAGCTCATACATTAATCAATGGGCAACAAGATGAGGCCATAATCGGAGAACCCAATCCTGGTTATGCTACCTATTATACAAGGTATACGTATTTTACAACCTACCTTCGGGGATTAACTCCTTCGATTACAAGTAACATTGTCACATACACTCAAGTTGTTCCTCAAATCACACGGACTGTTGTATTTGGGGAAGAAGGGGGAAGGGGTGATATTAACATACGACCAACTTTGATTCGTGAACACGTCCCGGGGATAATCACTCGCCTTCCCGATGGTGAGGTGACTGCTTACCGTGTGCTCGACGGTACCAGGACCGTATTATACGTGAATAACGGGGCCACCAGAACCCTGCTGAGCACGCGATTAGGTGGATTTGGAGCCACCACTTACTTCCAAGGTGGCGCGGGTGGCATAGCTGGTGGAAATGTCAGAATAACTAAGGATTTCATTACCACAAGAACTCAAAAAATTACATCGGTGCAGACAAAAACGGTAACGGAGACTATAGATGGGGGTACGAGGACTCTGGTTCGATATATCACGCCAACTATAACGACAGTAGCCACTGTTACCGAGACAATTAAAAAAGTCTTACCAGGTCCAGAGACCGTGGATGTCATTGGGGCTTTCGACCGAGAAACTGTTGACGTTGGACACGGAGGTATCACGGTGATTGATACCGGACGTGGTACACCTCCATTGCAAACAGAGTTTCTAACTCGGCTAGAAAGCACAGCCCGCACTGTCATCGGCACCCGTACGTCTGTCATCTTTACTGCAGGATATCCTGAAACCAAAATGTTCCCATTTACAACAACGCTATCACAAAGAACAATGGTACTGACTGTGGTTGGAGGCCAAAGGACAATGACTCGATACATCACACCGGCATTTACAACCACAGAATTAGTTCAGCCGACTGAGATTGTCTTTGGTATTGATCAAGACACGAAAACCAGGCCATTCACTGTACACGTGGATCAAAGCGGACAGCATGCAATTCATGGGGGCACCGTGGAATATGGCATCGAAGTTGGTTCTAAGCCAGAAATTACAACTACACATGGCGTTGGTCATACCATTACTGTAGGCACCGGTGGCTCCACGTCTGACCAACAAACTGGACGAGCTACTACGCCAAAAAGTCCCATTGGCGTTGTAAATGTTGACACTTTGGATATCATGGAAGCTGGCACTGGGGGTAAAGACAGAGAGCCTTTATATCCTTCGAGTCCAGCTACATCGTCACCGCCTAGAGGAGGAGAAGTTGGGGGACTACAAGGAGAAACCATTGAAACCAAGCTGAAGTGCAATTTGTATTGCGATTCAAATAAGAAGGAGACTTGCCGCTTCCTTCATGGAAAATATACGTGCGGCTGCAGACCTGGCCAAGCCAGAGTGGATGGTACTAAGACATGTGAATGTAAGTTTCTCTTTTATATATAATTATGCCATCTTAAGTTCAAAGTTGTGATCTCACGCATGTGCCAATTACATTTGGTTTGCTGAAATATGCTCTCGCATTGAGCCCTATTTTGGAAACAAATTGTCGGGAGAATTCCTTTTACAGATTTTTAAAACCAAAATGGGGCCCACTGTATGTACATATTCCACCAACTCAAATGCAATTAATTGGCACATGCAGTTAGCCCCATTTTGGGACAAAAAATTTGTAAGGAGAATCCACCTTTAATTTAAAGGGAAGGATGACCCTGAAAAACGTTTTACCAATGGACACTATAGTTTGAACACGTGAACATCATTAATTCTGACTCCTGTGATCAGCTCAAACCGATATGGAATAATCCAACTTAAATAAAAGCGTGCACCTGCAATTTCCACTTGTAGAGGGCAAGTGCTGCCCTATTGCATGTTGCTCAATTACAAATTTTAAAATTATTATAGAAAAGTGGAAAACAAATAGTCATAACAAATAACATCATTATGTAGGTTAGGCATCAGTGTAAATTCGGTACAGTAAGCCAAAAAAATGTGTTATGTGAAAGATGTGAGTAAAGTGAGTTCAAAAAATGTGCACAAAGCAAGCTTTAAAAAAAAGCGAGCGAAGGGAGCATTATATTATAATTATATTGTTATTTGGTAAATAGTTTTTTAGGGTTAGCTTCTCCTTTAATGAAAACTTGTATGAGATTAACATTACTGTACCAGTGTAAAAGATTTGTTGTATGATTAAAACCATTACTTCCCCTTTTCATAGAAAATGTACATTCAGAGCTCAAAAATTAATTTCAAAATTTCTTAAATTACTTTTGTATTCCGTTTAGAAAGTAATTTTGAGCATATACCAAATATAAGCATAAGCTTTTTTTCCGGATTTTTCATGAAAGAAAAATCGTTAATGTTTTAATTCTCATCTTACGAAAGTTAAATTCTTATGAAAAGTATTGTGTGTAACTTGAACTGATAGGTTTTTTTTAGTTATAAAATATTGAAGTTTTGTTTAAATAATTACCTGATCTTATGATCGTTTTATCTTAAATGGTGAATCATTTTATCTTATTTTTGTAGCTGCCATTACCTATGAAGTTTTCTTGAATTTAATCAGCAATGGAGGCAAGACCATCGTCTACACTGACAATCTCAGAAATTATGATTCCAAAGAATTCCAGGCATTAGCTAGTCAATGCTCACTTGGTGTAAGTACTTTTATTCAACATCTCTTGATTAATTTTTCTAATAGAACCTAATTACTCTTGTTTTATTTTCAGATACAACGCGCGTACAGAGAAACTCGTATTTCTCAAGCCTATCGAGGTAGCGAGGTCATCAGTTTCAGTGATGCTCGGTTAACTAATCCATCTTATAAGGGCGTCATTGCACGAGTTCTTGTCCACATCAGGGAAAGTGGCGAAACGTTCAGTGAAGGCTTGGTCCGGGATGAATTGATCAAATCCATGCAGCAGTTAAATTATTCCTTAGGTGGTACAAATTTGACGGGTAATCCAACCAAAGAAGCTCTTAAAATACAAGGTATGCTGCTATCTTTAATTCAAGTAAAAGTCTCACATCAAAATAAGTTATTTTTAAAATGAAGCCAAAAAAGATGACGAAATGTATAGAAATTGGTATATTATTTGGACTTACCATTCAATAAATATACGTTTATGTATCCATTTTTGATACATAGCTTTTCATGAGTTCTGAATTATGGCAAGTCTGCTGAAAATGTTAATTACTATGCCCTTCTCAGCTACTGCTTTTCTTTATTTTAAAAGTAACTTGTTTCAATGGGACTTAAAATTTAGTTTAATCTGATTTGGAACTGAAACTAAGGCAAATTACGAAATTTTTTAATGAACATGTTTGAAATTTTTCTAACTTATCATTTTCAGATTTTGACGAGTGCAGCTACTCTGAATTCAATGACTGCAGTTCGAATGCCACCTGCATTAATTCCCACGGATCGTTCCGATGTCTGTGTCGCGAACCATTAATTGACTTGGATACCGAATTCCCCGGTCGAATGTGTGCCGGTAATTAATTTTGTTAAGTTTGAATGAAATGCCTTTTAATTTATATCAATTTGGTTATAATAGATTTCTTATAATTTGCAAATTGTGCAGAAGCTATAGCAATCTGCGATTATTGCAACTATCAAGGCGAATGCATTCGTGATGATAATGGCATAACTACCTGTCGATGCTACAAATGGCATCTTGGATCTCAATGCCAGATCAATGGATTGGGTAAATTGTTGCATTACTTTCCCAAAATTTTGGCTATTCTAATTTGAGTATAAAAACATAATTTATTATTTTTTTTATTTTTATAACAGCAATGGCTATAATTTTCCCTCTGCTTCTGGCACTCTTACTTTTGGCATTACTTATATGGTGCTGCTGTTGCCGAAAGGGTGGGTGTTTTGGAATGGGACCTTGCTGCAGAGGCGCAGCTTGCTGCCAGCCAGGCGGATTCTGCGGTTGCTGCGCTAAATCTAAAAGCAAGAGAAGTGCTAATGTTGCCACTACGGGAAGTACTGCCGGAGGTGTGTTCCCACGCATTGGAGGTGCCATCGATGAGGGAGCTGGGACACTAGATAAAAAAGCCATGATTACAGAAGATTCGGCGAGCGACAGCAGTGGCGAGCAGAGCAGGTTTGCTCATATTGCGGATGCATTTGGTGTAAGTGAAAAATGTTTGCTGGATTATCTATAATAAATGATGCTCTTTATGAACAGACAAATTCCAATAAATATAACTTAATTGCTAACCGATAGATAGTTATTTGCCAAATTAAATTGGAATATTTCCTATTGAAACTATTGTCTCGAATCAAAATTTTCAGATTCTCTTATAAACAGTAATCTTTGAAGAAAAGTAGAATATTTGAATATCCATATTTGGCTCAAAAATCCTTATTTTTGAAAATAAAATCGAAATTTTCATGGAATTGCTAATTTAGAAATGATTTGTGGCAAAATCGTGATTTCTGAATCGAGGTTTTTAGACGGAAATCCAGATTGTGATGCGAAAATCTGAATTTTTCAGAAATCACCATTTCAAATGTCATGATTCAAATTTGGGTTTGAAAATTTAGATATTGGGAAAAAAATCTAGATTTCAAGAAAGTGAAATGAAAATATTTTTATGTAGTGGATCATTCTCCTTTAAATGATATTTTTAATTTTAGGCCTTCTGTTGAAGCATAAATTATTTTATAAATAAGTTCATTTATGTTTTTAGGCTCGAGCTTCTGATACTAACCGAAGCAAGCAGACAAGTAAAATGAGCAGTCTTGGTGGCTACGAAGATAGAAGCTTATCAGGATTCGTTGGCGTACCGCCTGTCGTCATCCCACGAGCAAAACATCAGCACCCAAAACAAGTAATATATTTTTTAAACTTCTTTTTCAAATTAATAGAAGTCGTTTATGAAATATAGGATATATGATTGTTTTTCAGTATATATCAGCTTCTACTGAAAATATTCTCCAGCATTCAAATGCCAGCGAAATGATGTCGGCCGAGAATAAACTCATCGACATCCTCGATGGAGAGACTCAGCACGTTAGTGTTTTGAATTTTTAAATGGATTGCTTATGACCATGAAATATGGTGGCGTTACACACGTATATAAACTACTTATAATAGATTAAATAAACTTATAAGTTATTTTGTATTCAGGAACGTCACATGCGACTTAGCAAACAGAGCAGTACATTTGCTACAATGCCCAGCACCAAATCAAAATCGGCCCATTCATCCAGCAATGTTAGGTCGGCTACCATAGACAGGGATAGATCAGAGCACAGAAGTCATCAGAAGAGAAGTGCTATGGCTGCCGGAGGAGCTGCCGGTGCTTCCGCTTCCTCTTTAGCCTCACAGAGAGGAAGTGCTTCCAAAACCGAGAAGCACGTCCGCAGCTCTTCATCGAATGTTAATAAAACAGTTACATCAGGTATTATTAATATATTTTAATGAATCTATAAGAAAGTATTAAATAATTGTACAGACAAATACACATTACTGTATTATCCCCAAGGAAAGAGCATGCTTTAATAAGTTAACCAAAATTGAGGGGTACTACATGGCATCTTCAGTTTGCATAAAATTCTTTTTAAGGTAGAATTTAAGAAAAAATTCTCCTAAATTCCACTAACTTAACCCGGAATTTCCTTTGATATTACAATGCAAAAACTGGAGATAAAATTCCCAAACTTTCTTTCAAATTTCATCTTAGAAAGAAAGATGAGCGTGGTTGTCAAGAAGCTTTTACAAAGTTCCCCTAAATTTCCTAAAACTCCACAAAATTCCAGTGCATTGTTCAAAATTCGTAGTAATGTGACCACTCCACACTATAAACAGTTTTCGATTATAAGAGCATGCTCCTTTATTGAGGATAATACGGTATCCTACCTTCGACATTTTTGGAAATTTTTTAAAAAATCTTAATGCCTGTAATTAAAGATTTTAATTTTCTAATGATCTTTATTGCCAAAACAGGGTATGAGCAATCTTCTGGAAATCTTCAAAGTTCCAGTTCAGGAATGCAGTCTGGAGGCAAAATGTCCAAAAGCAAGGTTGGCTCAGGCCAGCAAATGGGCCAATCTTCCATGAGCCATGAAGAAAATATAGCATCAACTCATAGCTACAATGCCAGCAGTGGTGCACGAGCGCACGGGACCCATGGTCAGGCCTATTCGGCAGCCGGTGGATCGGCAGCCCATGGAGGGGGAATGTCGCGAACCACCACAGATGCCAGAGAAATGGGTGGGGAAAGAGGCGCCAGCTCTGGCTATTATCGCCGCGATGCGAAAGAATACGATGCCAACGATATCCTGGAAGCCATCAGGGAACAAGGGGCCGAACGTAGCTACCGCAAAAATGAAATGGAGGAAGGATTGGCCCGTGGAGGACACTATCACGGGTCGGCGGCTTTTGGTACAGACAGGGGCTACCGCTCGGAAGTCATGAAAGAGTCTGAATCCTATTCAAAAGCCATGCAGAGCAGTTCTTCGGTGGATTTGGAACCAGATTTTGATGCGAACAGTTCTCGTTATGACACCAACAGTTATGGACATTATGGCACAAGGCATGTCTTAATTTTGTAGTCAGTTTTACAATTTGTGAATTTATAAATACTAAGGTTTCTTGTGTTTGACAGGACTGTTTCTGAAGTCAGATCTTGTGATGAGACAACAGTCCACCCTGCCACACGCCGTCTTGGTGCAGAAAGTTTCTACTCTAGCTCCAAGGGGAGATCGTCCCATTATGCAAGGACAGAAGAAGTAAGTTTTAATATGCATAGTCTTTAATACTAGGAAATACACGATTAAGAATATTTTAACATGTTGTCCGAGTTTCTGTTCATAAAAATAATTTTATTTCTCGTTTGAGACCCAAACTTTCAAGCAGACCATCAGCCCAGGAGTCCAATTTCTTTAGCTTTGTAATTGCTGGCCCATATTTCTGAGTGACAAGTTCTTGTGTGTGTGGGGAGAGGGGGCTGGGGGAGTGCCCAAAATATGCTGTTGTTGTAAACTCATATGCATGATCTCTGCTTTTAATTTTCTTTATTTAACACTTGTATGAACTTGTTATCTCTTTTATTTTTTTCAAAATTTTGATAACATTTTTCTGGTATGATTCACTAGTTTCATCTATTATCGTGTATTTTTCATCACTGTCCATTTTAGTTAAGGGGGCTGTCCACACTTTTAAAAAATGCATGCTCCTATGGGAATCTCCATGTTAACTAACGGTACATATT